>ML109600.1:25105-44798 GCA_003697995.1 Taxidea taxus jeffersonii | reverse complement strand
AGATGTATGGATGGATAGATGGTTGGATGGATGGATGGATGCATAGATGGATGGATGGAGGGATGGAGGGCTGGATGGGTGGATGATGGATGGATGAATGGATGATGAATGAATGGATGAGTGAATGGTGATGGATGAATGGTTGGAGAGATGGTGAGATGGATGGATGGTGGATGCATAGGTGAATGATGGATGGATGACTGGGTGGATGGATGGATGGTTGGAGGATTGGATAGATGACTAGCTGGGCACATCAGAAACAATTTAAGAGCTTAGACAGCACACACACACACACACACACACACACACCCAAGCCCTGCTCCAAAAATAAAAATAAAAGCCAACACTTAATGAGTATTTACTGTATACCAGGTCCCATGTGCAGCCTATGAGGTAGGACATTTCGTTGAACTCATGGCCACCTCTGGGCTAGCAACTAATAGTAATTTTTTAAAAAGATTTTTAAAATTTATTTGAGAGAGAGAGCACACGTGGGGGGGCGGGGGAGTGCAGAGGGAGAGGGAGAAGCAGACTCCCCACTAAGCAGGAAGTCCCTGGACCCCGAGATCACGACATGAGCTGAAGGCAGATGCTTACTTGACTGAGCCCGCGAGGTGTCCCACTAATCTTTTCTTTTTTTTTAGAGGAGAAACCTGAGGCTCAGAGAACTAGTCACTGACTCCAGGTGACACAGCTATGAGGTAGAGGAGCCAAGATTCAAGTCAAGATCTGTTTAATTCCAGAGCCAAGCTTGGCCTCCCTGGGTCCGCGGGGATGCCCAGGAGTTTGGGGTCCTAGTGCTCTGCAGTTGATTTTGATAAGCAGCCAGGTGGCAAACCCCTGAGCCGGGCAGAGTTCAGGGAGGGGGGCTGGCTTTGGGACAAGCTGACTCCTGCACCATCCGGCAGCCTGCCTCCTCTTCTCTGACACAGCTCGGGAGGCAGTGCCTGCCTTCTCCTGCTCGCCCCCCCCCCCCCCGGGGGTGTTTCTGGAGGCCAGAAGGAGCTGAGCAGAGTCCCTGCTGGATGATACACACTGGGGACATGACCTGCTGGTTCTAGCAGCAGCTGCTAGGCTAGTCCCAGGACTGGGGACCAGTGGCCCCCCTGCTCCTTCTCCTGGCTCCCCAGGTAGAAACATGTTCCCGGCTTCCTGGTGGGGAGCTGGAGACATGCAGCAGAAGAAGGGGCAGCCAGGAGGCTTCAACGTGTGAATGCAGAGCAGGGGTGCTGTCGTTTCTCCCACCCGGAACCCCGTCCCATGCCCAGCCGACCACTACCATGTGCTCAGCTCCAGAAGCAGGAGCAGGGAAACAGGCTGGTGTGTGTGTGTAGGGCAGGCTTTCTCCACTGGGAATTATGGACATTTGGGGCTGGATTGGTCTTTGTAGTGGGAGGCTGACCTGTGCCGTGTAGAAAGCTAGCAGCTTCCCTGGTGTCCGCAGCATTCCCTCCTTCCCAGTTGGAACAATCAGGAATAGTTTCAGACATGGCCTGTGTCCCCCGACAGAGAACCGGTGGTTTAGAGCTTGCTCTGCGCGAGGCACAGGTGCACACACTCTACAGAAGCCACCTCCTCCTGGAGCCCCTTACACCTGGAGACGGATGCAGAGGTGGCCCGGTTAGCCACTTGCCCGAGGTCGTGGAGCTGACATTTCAGCCACGCTGTGGTTTGAACCTGTGATAAGTCTCAGTTGGTTTTTGTGGGTCCCTTGGACCTTTCCGCAGTCACAATCATGTTGTCTGTGACCAGATGTAATCTCATTTCTGCTTTTCCCATTTGGCTGCCTTGGGACTCAGACTTGCAGAGTATGAATTATAGCTCAAGAAGATTCCGTAATCTGCACAGGATTCTTTCTTTCAGGAAGTTAAATTTGCTCAATTATTGGCAATTTGGAAAATACAGAATAAAAAGAAAAAATTTTTAAAAAATTGGACTTCCCACAAAGACCCACTTTCTAGCAGCCTTGTCCTCTGAGAAACTCTCTCTCTGCTTTGAAATTTTGTCACCCAGTTGTAATCACAGTATATCTACACATTCCCCAAACTACAAAACCATTTTTTTTCATCTTATTACAAACTCCTTTTGGACACTATTTATAACTGTTGCCTATTGTGGCCAAGACCCCAGTTTCTCCTCCATTCTCTGGCTTCTCCCTCTTCTTTCATGATAGAAATCTCAAGTTTTAGTTGGGCATGTGGGCACCCAGAAAAAAAAAAAAACTACATTTCCCAGATGTGTACATGTGACCAAGTTCTGGCCAATGAGACATAAGTAATTTCCAAGTAGTGTCCTCAGAGAGAGGGTGCCTGCTCTTCTTCCTATCCTCCTTGCAGGCTGGAATGCAGGCATGATGGCCAGAATCAGAGTCGCAATTTTGGGGCACAGTGGAGCAGTAAGAGAAAAGACACCTGAGTCCGGATGAATTTATAAAAACACCCTACCAAAAAAACAAACCAAACCAAACAAACAAAATACCCTACCAGCCCTAGACAGCCAGCTCCATCCTTCTTTTAGATAAGAGAGAAACAAATTTCTGTTTCATTTAATCCCCTGGCATTTGGGGCTGTTAGCCACTCAAAGATGCACCTAATCCTGAGTATTGCTGGAGGAATTGTCTCTAACATTCTTGTAGAAATTACCACCTAACTAGCTCAACTGTTCCCTGGTGATTGGACGATTAGGTAGTTTCCAACTCCGCACTCCTCTAAATAATTCTGTCATGAACATCTCTGGGCACTTTCACTATTTGTGGTGAAATATACAATTCCAGAATAGGGATTTAGTGGGGGATGGTCAAAGAACATGAACCATCTTCATGCCTTTTAATAGCCATCATCCCAGGGGGGCCACAGAGTCAGAGTGAGAGGCTACACCGCCAGGAGGCTCGGGTTTTGTGGATGAGCTGTCCCAGGGAACCTGTTTTGTGGCTGAGGATGCCTCCCATGCATCTTGTCCTTCTCTTCTAATCACATGTCTCTGGGAGGCATGTTTCCCTGATGAAGCCCAGACCTTCTGCTGGCACCAAGCTGCAAGGGAGGCCGGGAAAGGGATTCTTGGGCATCTCCCTCTGAGAGAGTGGCCGCAGGGAAAGAGCGTCCCTGAAGCAGGTATGCAAGGTCGGGGGCAGCCAGAAAGCAGGGTGGAGCTTAGCTCCCCAAGCAAAGACCCTCCGGGCTGGGGAGGAACAGAGAAAGTCTTCCTGCCTCACTTTTTAATTCATCCTCCACTTCTGAAAGAACAGCAGATAGAAGTAAAGAGGACAAGGATGTCATTCCCACTGGTGTCACCCTGGAGGTTTAGCCAGCTCTGCCAGGGCTGGAGCACTGGAGCTAGGGACCCACACCCCGGCAGAGTGCAAGCCCCGTTCTCACGCCGCCGTCCGAGACCAGCAAGTTAGCCTGGATGTCATTATCTGATGCAGGTGTGTCTCCCAGGCCGCATCCTTTGAGAGGAGGACCTGTCCGCCTTATCCCCTATAGTATTCCCAGCACCCAGGTGGACCCTGGCTCACGCTAGGTGCTCAATGCATAAATCTTGGATGAATGAACGAATGAATGAGTGATGGGAGTCAGTTCTTAGCCCTGGAAGGAAGCTTGGAATCCTGAAATGAGCATTTATCGATGCAGCCAATATTTCCTTAACACTTACCATGCTCCAGGCCCTGTTTTAGGTGCTGGGGATATTGTAGGAAAGAAGACAGACTAACTTCCTGCCCTCACAGTGGGGGAGATGGACAATAAGTAAGAAAACCCCAAAATATCGATATACTATAATATGATATATGATTATTGATATGATATATGATATGATATATCATGTTTTATGAAGAAGTGCAAAACTGGGTAAGTGACTGAGAGATGCTAATTTAGAAAAAAAGTGGTTGCAGACTTCTGCTCTCTGAGAAGGTGACATTTCATGAGAGACCTGAAGTTGGTTAGCTGAGTAAATATCCGTGAGAAGCAGGGGGAACAGGCAGTGCAAAGGCTCTGAGGTAGGACTGAGCTTGGTGTGTGCTCTTTGCAATGAGGCAGTCAGAGAGGCAAGGGTTACACAGGGTTTCCCAACTTCAGCAAATCCACAGAACCCTTAACTGTCGGAAACAGTGGGGTGGGGGTGAGATGAGTTCTTTACTCTTAAGCTTCTCTGGGAAAACATGATGTCAGGGACAGACAGTAAATCTTGACTTGTCCCAGAAAACAATGGGCCCACAAAAACCAGTAAAGTGTCAGGCTGAAAGTAAACGCCAAAGGGCTGGGGCACGGGTAGACCATATGGAATCTGTTAACAAATCTGTGTTTGAAAAAGAATTTCCCAGTTAGAGGCAGAAGCTTCTGGCCGGCATAAAAAAGATGTTTATTGTGGTGCCTCCGTGTAGACATGAAAAATGAAGATTTGCTGTCTAGCTGGAGATGTGGAAAGAGGTACCTGTTATGTTAAGCTGAAAAAAAATTTATATAGAAATATAAATTTATATATATGTAAATATATATATACAAAATATATATATACAAATATATATATACAAAAATAGATCACAGGGTAGCGTAATATGTCATACAACCCTTTTTGTAAATTCACTCCCTCCTTCACTCATTTGGAAAATATCCATTACAGGCCTACGGTATGCCAGTGTCCTGCTACGAGGGGCGTGAAGGGGGGACGCAGGCATGACTGTTCCTGTCCCCAGGGCAGGGGGGAGGGCAGATAATGATCAGATCAGTACACAAATATATCATCACAAACTCGGGTCAGTGCTAAAAAGAAAACACACCAGAGCTATAAGAATGTGCCCTGACATCAAGGGATGGAAAAAGCCCATGGGGGTATGCTCCAGAATGTCGAAGAGGTCAGAGGATATCAGGTGACTCACTTTCCTTATGTTCCCCTTCCTTTTGAGTGTCTGTATGTTCTCATTTTTTTTGGGTAGTGTCATGCTTTACACTGGAGTGAATTAAAAAACACAACGAAACCCCAAATGAATAGAGGGGTTAGAAATCATGTGTCTGAAGATGATTTAACACCAGCAAAGGAAGGAAAGACACACAAGACATTGCCAGCTGTGTTTGCTTCCGGGAAGGGAAGCCAGGGGCTGGGGTGGGGAAGAGCCTTGTTCCTTGCTAGACCTGCTTTGAACATTTCGAATGTGCGTGTACTCACAAAATGACCATAAAATAAGCCAAGATCTTTTGCAATGAAACTTCTTCAAGTCAGGTTTCATTTTTGTGAAAAGTGTCAAAGCAGGCAACAGTAGAATCTCAAAATAAAAACGTTAACTGAGCTTAATGGCCATGAAAATCTTCAAGTGGTTCTCTCCGGGCAACCTTGTTTTTTTTCCCTTGCATTCCTCGATTTAACGTGAGAAGAATAAAAGAAACAAGAGAAAAGATGACTGTGCTCTGGAAATGTGATTTTTGCTTCATCCCTACCACAACCGTCCAAGGAGTGTTCGTTTCTTATCCCCATTTGACAGATGAGGACACTGAGTCTCAGGGTGAAGCCACGGACCCGGCATCCCTCAGCTGAATCTGAGCTAGGTTTGTCCAACCCCAGAGTCTGTTTTTAAACCAGGATGCGCAGGTGCCCTTCAAAATGTCCTTCAAGGAAATTGCATTGCTTTGAAAATCCGAGGGGGAAAACCAAACAAACCAAACAAGAAAGATTACATTTTTTTAACCACTTAACTCAAGCTCTGATGGGGCCCAAGACCAGCTCGACAAGGGGCAGTGTTTGTACTCAGGTAGGGCGCTCCTTCATCATGCCTGGCCATACCCCCATGGCAAGTCCTTGCCCCTAAACCTCAGCTGGGCCACCCCAACATCCTGTCACCCAGAATCGCTCCCTCACACCTCGCCGAGCCTTCCCTGACCCCTCCATAGAAGAATGCTTCTTGGGACTGAGCAGGGCCAAGAAACTTCCCGTGTGGCCGTGGGGTCTGGGTGAAGTGAGGGAGACATGAGAGGCCGGCAGCCCCAGGCTCACAGGCGGCCACCAAGGGCCATCTGCTCTCGGGCCAGCCAAGGCCAGGCTGGGAGGGCCGGAGCCCGGGGCTGTGAGCTGGGCAAGCGGCCACTACAGTGGGGACCGGGAAGGCGTACATTCCCTCCGCCTGCCCGGCAGCAGCCCGTGGCCGCCCGCCAGGCCCTGCCTGACGTCAGGGTCTGACCAGGGACATAATGTGCTGGCGTCGGGACAAGGGCTGGCTGCAGGGAGACAGGGCCGTGAGGCGGGGCGGTCAGAGAGAGGCTAGGCGGGGAGAGAAGAGGAGAGAGAGCAACACAGTGAGAGAGAGAGAGAGAGAGAGAGACTGAGACAGAGAAGTGAAGAGGAGAAATACAGGAACAGAAGGAACACACACACGCACACACACATGGCCAGAGACACAGAGACACAGAGAGAAGGGGGCAAGAGGGAACAACAGGGGCTGTGGGGATAGTTGGGAGACTCTGGCCCCAGGCTGGGATGTGGTGACTCCAGCACTGGGAGCCTCTGATTGCTTACCTGGGCCACGGGAGCCTCACTCCCTTACAGCGGGGCGGAGCACCTCTTCATCCTCAGTGGGGGTGGGGGGGAGTCAATCTATAGATAGTACTTTGGCAGGGCCCTGCATATAGTAGGTGCACAATAAATTGGAGGGAACAGTAGGGGTTGGGCCGGGGTGGAGATAGAAATGGAGGGAGGGGGCGTGACCCTGTGAGCAACAACCCCAGTTCCACAGTGACCCCCTCCCTGGGGCCGCTGCCTGACGCCTCCCTTCCCACCCCCTCCACGACTCAGGCAGGAGGCCACCAGCACAGACCTTGGCCTGGCCTTGCCTGTCTCGGGGCCCAACCCCCTGTTTATGGGCTCAAGAAGGCCATGATCCCAGGGCCATCACGTCACCAAAGCCAAACAAGGCCAGGCCCTGGTCACTGCAGGCCTTCCAGCCCCATCACCCCTTTTCCAGCTTAATTATTAATTGGGCCAGCAGGGCTGAGGGGCTGAACCACTGGCCTCCTGGGTGTGAAGAGTTGTCCTCTGTGTCCCTCACTAATGCAGGGGCACACACTCTAGAGACCCCGGGGAGAGCTTGCAAAGTGTCCTTTCTCTTGCTCCTGCGTTTCCAGGATCTTTCATTTTCCTCATCCCTTACCCTCTTCATTAGGGCCCCCATTTATTGAGCATGTACTGTGTGCGGGGCATGGTCTCCAATCCTCCTGGCGGCCCCAAGACAGGAAGCGCTATCATTATCCCATTTTTCAGATGAAGAAACTGAGTTCAGAGGGTTACAGTCCCTTGCCCAAGGCCACCTGCTTGGGAGTGGCAGAGCCAGGATTCCAGCCCGGCCACCCGCTTAGCCAGACAGCAGCTCCCCGTTCCCCAAGCAGCGGCTAGGTGCCAGGTTTGGTGCCAGAAGCTGTGCCCACATCACCTCTCAACCCCCAGGATGGCCCTATGAGGCAGCCAAGGGCAGTCCTGCCCCCTCCCTGACCCTGCGAGGCATGGGGCTCTATCTGGGGACATCTGGGATTGTCACAATGGGGGATAGCTACTGACATCTGCTGGGTAGAGACCAGGGATGTTACTCGATTTCAACAACACAGAATTATCCAGTCCCAGAGGTCGATAGCAGTGAGGTCCCCTACTATAAGGTAAGCCCCATTATGCTCCCCGTTTTACAGATGCAGAAACTGAGGCACAGAGAGAAATTGCCACTTGCCCAGGTGGTCATGCGCCCCACTCTTGCTCTTCACTGGAAGAGCCCCCTCTGCCTCTCCTGTGACTCCTGTCCTCAGGAGACCCCTGGCTCCAGGCCTGGCCTGTCTGAGTCCTCACTTGCCTAGTGTAAATGATGCCTCACCGACTTTTTACATCTGAAGGCAGTATTTTAATCATCAGCAAAGAAAATAAATCAAGCCAAAAAGTCCCTGGGAAGGTCAGAATGCCTTTAAACGAATGTGTATTTTATTCACGGCAGCACCGAGAAACATTTGAAATTGGCCACACAGAGGTTCCTGGAGCAAGTATTTTTTGAGCACCTACCATGGGCCAGGCCCTGTCCTTGGTACAGCAGAGATACAGCCGAGAACCAGACAGATCCAGACCCTCCTGGGTCTTTAGAAGCGAACACTCTAGTGGGGGAAGGAGACAGTATCTAAGAAGACGATCAGGATCATTTCAGACTGTGTTTTTTTTTTAATTTTTATTTTTATTTAAACATATAATGTAACCCCACCACCCTCTCCCAACCCCCCTCCCCCCCAACCCTCTCAGTTTGTTTTATGACATTTAGAGTCTCTTTTGGTTTGTCTCCCTCCTGATCCCATCTTGTTTCATTTATTCTTTTCCTACCCCCTTAACCCCCACCCCCGTTGCATCTCCACTTTCTCATATCAGGGAGATCATATGGTAGTTGTCTTTCTCTGATTGACTTATTTCGCTAAGCATAATACCCTCTAGTTCCATCCATGTCGTCACAAATGGTGAGAATTCATTTCTTTTGATGGCTGCATAGTATTCCATTGTATATATATACCACATCAGACTGTGTTTTGACTGTGAGGAGAGGGAAGGACTGTTCTAGGGAGGGTGGTGTCCGAGAGGGCCTTTTCGAGGAGGCAAGGCCTGAAGGATGACAAGCCTTGGGAAGAGGCCAGGTGAAAGGTTCTAGGCAGAGGGAACAGTGTATAAAAAGGCCCTGAGGTAGATTATGTGGGCTGTGAGGCCCAGCAGGGCGGCCTATGGCTGGAGCCAGAAGAGGCAGGAGGAGAGGAGAAGAGATGGGAAACGTCAGGGCTTTACAGGTACTCTGAACGGGCCGAAGCCAAGGGAGGGTTTTGAGCCCAAGGGGCACAGGATCTGACTGAGGTTCTAACCGGATCCCTTTTGTTGCTCTGGTCGGCTGAATAGTGCTTCCCAGAGATGTCCGCCTTGGAATCCCCCCAAACCTATGCATGTTACTTTCTATGGCAAAAGGCACTTTGCAGCTGTGACTTGTCTCAAGAGCTGAAGATGGGAGGTGATCCTGGATTATCGGAGTGCGCTCAGTGGAATCACAGGATCCTTTTAAGAGGGAGGCCGCGGGAGGGCAGCTGGATTATAGAAGAGGAGACAGCGGAGAGAAGCAGAGGCTGGGGGGGTCATGCTCAGCAGCGGAAGAGAAGGGGCCACCAGCCAAGAAGTGCAGGTGACCCCCAGAGGCAGACAGGACCAGGGAGAAAGACCCCCCTGGAACCAGCCTCCCAGCACCTTGGCTTTATTCCAGGACTGCGGACCCCTTAGCAGCACAGGGTAAGCGGATATGTCTGTGTCGTTTTCACCCACGACGTCTGTCGTGACTTGTTACAGGAGCCAGAGGAAGCTAATGCAGATGCTGTGGGTGGGACAGACTGGGGAGTGGGGACAGGCAGAAGCGGGGGGATGCGGAGGGGGAGCTCCTGCCACAGTCCAGGTGGGAAATGAGCAGGGACCCGAGGAAGTGATGGATTCAGCAGGAATGCGTAGCCTTGCTGATGGACTGGAGGCTTAGGGGGCAGGCAGGAGAGACCCAGCGTCCCTGGCTTCACTCGGTCGCCGCTGGGACACAGAGCTGACCGCCGCATGGCTCCCGCTCTAGGGAAGGACTCAGCTGGGCAAGGACAGGGAAGACTTATGGGGTGATGGCGGGAGCAGGCCCAGGACCCCACATCTCACACCATTCAGGCCTCTACCTCGATGTCCCATCCCCGGGACGCCTCCTGACCACCCTGCCTCAGAGAGCCCCTCCTTCTCTCCCACCCTCCCCCACTTCAGTGTGTGTTGGGTGTCCTCTTGTCACCCCGTGTGCTCCATGTTGGTGTTTCTTGGCTGTTGGGCGCCCGCACTCACTTGTCAGCCCCACCAGAAGGAGGACTTCCTCCGGTTCCTTCACCAAGTCCCCAGCACCTAGCCGTGGTCTGGCGGGAGCAGCGCTCAGCACAGATATGTGGGATGAATGAGCAAACCCCCATTCTCCAATGAGGACACTAAAGAAAGCTAGCACAAGGGAAGCGACTCTCAGGGTCACACAGCTACTAGGTGCGGGGTCAGGATTTGAATCCAGAACTGATTGCAAAGTTTGCACCAAGTAGCCTACCTCCTAATACCAGTGACACTGTCTGCAATCCAGGAATTTCCACTTGTGGGGTCTAGTGTTCTATCCTCCCTGAGGAAGCAAATGTTATCAGTATAGCTCCTCAGAGAACCTACAGGGCCCCGACCAGGCAGTTACTAGATAGGAAAACTGAGGCTCAAAGGGGCTGAGGTCTTCCCCGAGGCACACAGCTTGCCAGTGGCAGAGCTGGGATGCAGCCCCCACAAATCCCTCAACTGGGGTCTCCTCTCACATTCCCGGTTGCTCTGGGCCCCTGAGAAATAAGGCAGAGTAGGCATAGCCCACACCGCCCATCGTCCCGACCAAGCCCAGAAGAAGCCCGGCAACACCTCAAGCTGGGAGCTTCTGAGAAATGAGGGTTGGGGGTTAGGATCTGGGGCCCTGCCATCAAATTCCATCTCTGTCCTTCCTCTGCTCTGTGACCTCAGGAAAGTGGCTTCCCGTCTCTGGCCTAGAGTTCCTCCTGTAACTCCAGCTAAAATTCTGGACAAAGTAGATAAAAACATATCAAGCACATTTTAAAATAAAAGGACACAGCATGAGTTCTAGCTGACATTTTGCATTAGAGCGTAGCGCTAGGACATACAAAAGTAGTCACAAGAAAATATAATAAACTTAATTTGAAAAAAAATCAACAACAAACAAAAGAGTTTCTTTTTCTCTCGAGTGAATGAAGTCCAGATGTAGGCAGTTCAGGGCTGGTTTGGAAACTCCACAAAGCTCTCAGTGTCCCAGGCTCCTTCCTGTTCATGACTCTGCCATCCCTAGGGTGTGGCCCTCCTTCTCATGATCCAAGGTGGAGGCCACAGTGCCAGCCTTCTCGTCTGCCTTCCAGGTGGCAGGAAGGATAGAGGATGGGGAAAGGGTAGGCCGCAGCTAAATCTCTAGGAAATGTTCCAGAAACTGCCAAACACACTCCCTATCATGAGCCATTGGCTGGAACTCAGTTACATGGCCGCATCTAGCTTCTAGGTAAGCTGGGGAAAGCCGTTTTTATTCTACATGTCCATGAACTCAACTAAGGTTGATCAAACATTTGTAAATAAATGAGATAATTTCAGAGAGTGATACACATGCCATGAAGGAACACAGCAGGGCAAGGGGAGGGAGAACAGAAGTGGGAAGAGGGGGGGAGGCCTTCCTGAGGTGAGGTGGCTGAGCCCTGAGGGACAGGAGGGCCTGGGGGCGAGCATTCCAGGCGGAGGAACAGAAAGTGTGTGCCCTGAGGCAGGAACAAGCAGGAAAGTGTGTGCCCTGAGGCAGGCAACAAAAGGACACCAGTGTGGCCGGAGCTGGAATAGGGATATGCTACAGCCTGGAGCTGACGGATGGACAGAGGAGGTCAGAGAGCTGATCCGGGCTGGCTCCTGGGGGGCAGCTGTGAGGCCCAGCAGGATGGAGGCTGGTATTTTTTTCTAAGTACAATGGAGAGATACCGAGGGTTGAGGCTGAAGAAAGAGACCTCATATGATATCCCTTTGAAAGGACGCTGAGCTCCCCAGGCCTGTGAAATTTACCTGGGACCCTCCAGAGACCTTCATTCATTCATTCGTTGACTCATTCATCGGGTCAATGGGCTGGAGTAGCAGAATCGGCCCTCCGAGCCCCCACCCTCAGGAGAAGGGCAGACATCCAACAGACAAGCCCTTCAACATAGTTCGCAGATGGTGGTGAGCGCTGTGAGGAGAAGATGAACGCGACCGCAGGAGGGCCTGCATTTGCTGGCAGACCAGAGAAGGAGGTGATATTTGAGCTGAAATTGGAACCATAAGGAAGCGTTATCTTGGTGAAGCCTGGAGAAAGGGATGGAACGTTTCAGGTAGAAGGAACAGTGGGTGCAAAGTCCTGAAGGGGCAGGAAGAGAATTGTGTGTTCGAGAAACTCACCAGTCTGGGGCTTGGCAAGAGGGAGGTGGGCGGGAGAGGTCAGCAGAGGTCAGATCTCAGAAAGCCAGGAGGATGGCTCCAGGCTTCCATGTTCTGGGCAGGATGAGTTATTAAGAGCTCTGACCCTAAATCCCTGGGAAGGGCCTGTGGTGGGATCCAAGACAAGCAGGGACCTCGGTCTCCTTGGAGGGTGTTTACGGGCTCCCTGATGACACTCGCTGCTGACTTCCTGTGGCTTGCGAGTCACCGGGCAATATGTCATGGTATGTTCCCTTGCTCCAGCACGGAGAGGGCTTCTGACTCAGCCTCCTGCCACTGCAACCCCTCCCATAACCACAGAGGCCACCATCCTATCCCTCACACCTCCCTGCTAAGGCTCCACACACCAGCATGACCCTGGCACCCAGAAGAGCCTCTGCATCTCCCGTCAAACCTGCCCATTTCACAGAGGGAGAAACTGAGGCCCCAAAAGCAAGAGGCCCGAACATCTCACTCTGAGGTTGGATTAGAGCCATAGCCTGGTCCCAGGTCTCCTGAAACATCGCCCTAAAACTTCACACTGTTTAATTTAAAAAGAAGAAAAAGGAGGAGGAGGAAAAGGGGTAGAAGTAGAGGGAAGGAGGAACAGAAAGAAGGGAGGGAGGAAGGGGAGGAAGAAGGGAGAAAGAACTGGGACAAGTAATCTTTAAATTGAACTTCGAGTGAGTGCTTCCCAGGGAAGGGAAAGGAAGTAACATACACTCCCTAGTTGCCAGGCACTCTACCTGTCAGTGGAAGCCTCACAGCTACACAGTAAGTAGGATGCATATGATCACTTCCTCTAAATGGTTTAGAAAACAGAGAGGCTATGCAACCCATCTACCATCCCACAGCAGTTAGCTGGAAGGGAAGAGATTCGAACCTAGGTCTGGCTGCAGTTCCTAGTCCCAAGTACTGTCCAGTTACCAGAGCTGCCTCTCCTCTGCTCCCTTCCTCACAGGGTTGCAGTCTCCTCTTTCAAGGCTAAACAGCAGAGATTTTTTTCCCCCCTGGCTGTCCACAGCCTGCAGATATGTTTTCTTTGGCCCACATGGCATTTTAATAAAATTTGAGCCAATGTTCACAAATCAAGGGATTTTTACATAAAAACCCAGATTTCTACCTCCCTCAAACACTGGAAGATTTTACTGTGCTGGGCCCACATTCAACAGGGGGTGGGACTGTTTGAAAGGGATGTTCCAGTTTTCCACACTCCCCACCTCTCCCTACCGCCTCCCTGGTCCTCAGGCCAAATCCCAATTGCCATTTATCACAATGCATATACAGTTGTTTTCCTGAGAGCAGAGATCTTTTCTCTGTACCTATATTTCTCTCAAAAGGAGGAAAACAATAATCCAAGAGGGGTCAGGTGTCTTGAAAAATAGAAGAACGCATATCTCTTTGTGGAACTAAGGAATATTCCTTGGTGTTTATTATACAAGCAAAACGTGGCTAAGCCCCCCACCCCCAACCCCCACTTAGATTTTCTTCCTGGTTACTCTAGTAAGATTGCCAAATTTAGCAAATAATAAAAATATGGAATTCTCAGTTAGATTGGAGTTTCAGATCAATAACAAAAAAATTTTTTTTTTTTTTTTAGTATAAGTATGCCCCGGGTAACACTTAGAACATACTCATACTAAAATAGTTGTCTTTCATGATCTGAAATTGTAATTTAACTGAGGATCTTGTACTTTATCTGGTAAGCCTACCTACTGGGGTTGACAGTGGGTGTCTAAGGGGCTTGCATTTGAATGCAGGTTCCTTCTGTCCTGTTTAGGTGATGGGGGGCAGATCATTTAAGTTCTTCAGGTTTCTAATTGTTCATCATAAATAACACCATGAAAACTTAAGATAGTATATGGAAAGCGCTTAAAACAGAGCCTGGCTCTCTGTACATGCTCAGTAAACATCAGTCTCTCTTGGACATCATTGGTATCTACCCAAGAGCCATCCCCCCTTCTTCTTGGCTAACTGAACCCTGATTTGTGCCAACCACACTGTGCCCTGCCCCAGGCAATGAATGTGATTGGTCTAGCCAATCATGACACACCCATTCTGGTCTGCCAGTGATTGGTCCAAGATAAGCATGTGACGTGGTTCCGATCAGTAGGACACACCAGGGGAGTCCGCTGCAATCCCCTAAGCAGGATTGCCAGTGCCACCACTGCCCCTGTCTTCCTGTGTTGGACACAGCTGTGGGAGAAGGGAACGCTTGGCCCCAGCTTCCATCTTGTGCCAGTGACATGGCACAAGGCTGGCGTGATGAAGATGGCCAAGGGCAAGGTTGGAGGACTCCAAAGCTGACCACACCAAACTCCTTTTCAAAACCAATGATAGATCTCCATTTGGCTGAAGCCACTGCTAATCAGAGCTATACAGTGACAGCTAAGAGCATGAACTTCGGAGTCAGGTACCTGGGAGTGCATCCCCGTTATGTCACTTACTAGCTCTGTGCCTCGATTTCCCTATCTGAAGAATGGAGGAAAGATAAGTATCAACCTAATGAGTTAGTGTGAGGGAAGTGCTTATTAAAGTAGCCGGCAGGCTATCCTGAACTTATTACTTAGTCACCGTGATTTTCTTATCTGCACCTAAGCATTGCATTCCTACAGACACGTTTATGAAGTCAGAAATTCTGTGCTGTGCGAGTGTGGGTTGATAATTCCTCAGAGAATCCAAGCTTCAAAATATAAGCAAATGTCGTACCCTTTTAAGTTGAATCAATGTCGAAAGTTCTCGCAAGGACTACTATGTGGTTTCTTCACGCGTTCTGCAAGGATCCAAGTAGGTTCATCAGGCTGCTCTCAACCGGCTTCCAAGGGAGCAAGAGGGCGTGTTGTGGCTGCTCAGGGAAATCAGGGACTGTTCTGCCATCTGGGATTTGGGTAGAAACTCCAGGGCTGAAATAGGGTGGACTAAGCATACTTGTACCAGTAAGACTGCCTTCAGCTGAACGTTTCAGAATATTTCACTAACGGTGGTTTAAATAGTAAAGGCATTTAATTTTTTCAGAGAACAGAAAGTCTGGAAGGAGATGGCTTCAGGGTCAAGGCAGCATCGATATCAGTCATCTCTGATGTGTCATCCAGTATCCGGCCACTAGCAACCCTTCTGCTTGGCCATCCTGTGTTTTGGCTTTGTCTTTAGTCTCATTGCCTCACGGTCACAAGATAGTTGCCACAGTCACAAGTATCACATTCTTAATAAAGTTCAAGACAGGAAGAAAAGTGTTAGGGAAGGGTGGAATGTCATTTCTCCCTGAGCTCTTTCAATCTGGAAAGGAAATCTTTCCCACAATCTTCTTGGAGGGATTCTCCTCACATCTAATTGACCAGAACTGGTCACGTGTCTACTCCACACTGCAAAGGAGGCTGGGAAGTGCCTTTTAGCAAAGGGGAGATATTATAGCAGAGATAATATTTCTATTTTAGCTCAATCTTTTTTCTTTTTTTCTTAAATTTATTTATTCATTTGAGAGAGTGTGAGTGCACTTGCGCGAGCTGGAGGGAGGGGCAGAAGGAGAGGGAGAAGCAGACTCCCCACCAGGCAGGGAGCTCAACACAGAGCTTGATCCCAGGATCCTTAGATCACGACCTGAGCTGAAGGCATATGCTTAATGGGCTGAGCCCAGGTTCTCTATTTTAGCCCAATCTTAATCTCTCCCCTGTGGTGAAACTATCACCTTCCATCCCTAAATAAATCAGGGTTCTGCTCTGGAATGTAAGAGTCTGAATGTAAACCTCAGCTTCTTCCAGAAATCTTGCTAACACAGCAGTAAAGAGATTAGAACAGAAAAGGGCGTAAATAAGAGGCACCTGGATGGCTCCAGAAGTTGAGTGGCTGACTCTTGGTTCCTTGTGAAGCTCAAGTGGGGAATTTGCTTGAGATTCTCTCTCTCTCCCTTGGCTCCCCCTGCTCGCACTCACTCTCTCTCTCTCTCTCAGGTAAATAAATAAATAAAATCTTTAAAAAAAAAAAAAAACAGAAAAGGACTTAAACACACCAGGATAGAGAATAGGCAATGAGAAGGTCAAGGAGAAATGATGTGGCCCAGGTTTTAGAAGCTGGAGGATGGTATTTCTCCAGGGCTCCTCGTCTGGGGTCTTAATCCTGTCTCTAACAAGCTGAGCAGCATTGGGAAAGACCCTTCCCCTTTCTGAGCTTCAGTTTCCATGAAGTTCAGGGAACTCTTTCTGGCTGGGAACTTGCCTCATCATATCTCCTACTAGGGTGTGGAGGAAAATAAGGGCCATTGGTCCTTTGCTCTCTTGGAGAAATGATCCTAAAAACCTTTGGGTTATTTCAAGATCATACCTGGATGACCTAAAGGGTGTGGATTTCAGGGCTTTAGAAAAATCATCAGTCTGGGAGGTGTGGGGAAATTTCTAGCATCCTCTTCTGAAGGAGACCCTCAAAACACATAAATTGCAATGGATATTGCTAAAAGGATGTATGGGAAGAGGTTTAAGGAATAAGGCTTGCTCTGGGCATCTCCACTTTACATACATTTTCTTACTTTATTTCCTTATTCTCTGTGTGACCTTGTAGAAGCCACCTAACCACTCTCTGCCTTGGTTTCCTCATCTGTGAAATGGGATATGGTCAAGACTTCTAGTTGTCCCTTAGTATCCATCCTCCCCTACTTGCCTAGCCAGGAACTTATAGCTGATCCTGGGGCTGCCTCCAGAAAGACTACATTTCCCAGCTTCCCTTGCAGGTAGACGTAACCTATGGGATGTGATCCTACGTTCTGGGGATAACTTCCAGGTTGTATTTTAAAGGGGAGGGAAGTGCCTTTCCCCCTTTCCTTTTCCTACTGGCTGGAATGTGGAATGTGAGGTCCAGGCATCTTGCACCACGAGACCAGGGCAACACCCCAAGGGACTATGACTTCATCATGTTTCCACAGCTCACCCCCGCCATCCCCCACCTCTCCCAAGGTGATGAGGTCCATGTTCAAATCCCTGCCTTCCTCCCCACCTGCCTGTTGCCAGCCAGGCCAGTTTCTGGGTGGTGGGCAGGGGGCCATGGCACCATCCAAGTGCGGTCCAGCATTCCCAGGCAGGGGAAGAAGGAGAAGAGGGCTTTGCTTCTGGAATGGAGTGCCCGTCACCAGCAGGACTGCCCACCCGAGTAAGAGAGGGCCGGACACTGATAAAGTCTTGTGGACTGTTGAGGGAACTGCTTCCTAGAGAAAAATCCAGATTTCCTCTCCCCAGTTTCCCAGGATGTGGTGAGCGCAGCCTCCTGGGATGGCAGGGCAGGCTTCCAGAAACTTCCAACCCAACCGCACAAAAACCAAGAGACTGGAGCAAAAACCAACCCCCAAGGAATTCTGAGGATTCGCTGAAAACTCAAGAGGAAGTGGTGCCCACGCTAATGTGCTCAGGGGCCCTTTTCTCTTGGCTCTTCTACTGGTAAGCAGTCATTTATTTACTTAAATATAGACTGCACCCCTCTGCTCCCGACCCAGTGGCTCCCAGTCACCAGCGCCTGCGTCTCTTTGCCGAGGCCTCTCTCTGGCCACGAGAACCCATTGAGCCCCCGCGGGGACGAGCTGGAAGTGCCCAAGGGTTCATGCCCCTGGCAGTAACCAATGACTGATGGGAGGTAGTGGATAGAAACCCTTGTTTCCTCCCCTCTTGGTGGGAATACCATGGAGATGTGTTCACACTGGTCCCAGGGCTCCCCAGTAAGATAGAGGTTCCCAGCAGTAACCTGCTCAAAAGGTACCCTGTACTGGCTGGTCTCCTTTCCCTGTCCCCACTCCCTTACTTCCCGTGATCACTTCCCAAACAACTTGAATCCTTGTCTTGGTGTCTCTTTCAGTGGGGGGTGGGGAGGTGGGGGGCACCCAGGCTGAGACCTGTATGTGCAGTGAGTCAGACACACAGATATATTTGGGAATCAGAAGGGACATGGCTGTCCCCTCTGGAAACTCAGAAGGAGAGCCAGATAACACCCCCCTAGTCACACAGAAGTAGAGTTACAGATGATGGGAAGGTTGGAATTCTGAAGAAGCATAAGACCTTATTGTGAAAACCGTCCAATGGTTGCCCTCTCCTCCAGGTCGAAATCCAGAGTTCTCCTCAGGGCCTCAAGGCCCTGCACAACCTGCTACCACCTTACCTCTCTGGGCAGTGACCTCCTAGCTGTTTCTCAATGTGGTGGGCATGTTCCTGCCACAGGGCCTTTGCACTCACTGTTCTCTCACTGGTATGCTTTTTCCAGGTCTTCCCATGGCCAGCTTCTGCTTCTTGACTAATCTTGATCCAAACACCACATCCTTAGGGAGGCCTCCATCCCCTCCCACCAGTCATTCTCACAGCATCACCCGAATTTATTTCCTTCATAGCACATGTCTGTTTGCCTTTTATTGAATAATCCCTATGTGTGAACTCCATGAGGGCAAAGGTTGTGGCCCCAGTGCCTAAAACAATTCCTAGAACAGAGTAGGTGCTGTTTATTGGATATGCGGTTGAATGGTTAAGTGATGGAAAGAAACAATGAATGGATGATGTAGGATATTTAACAAAGGGACTGAGTCTTGTCTGGAAAACCGGGGAAGATTCTCCTGAGGAGGTGACACTGGAGCGGAGATATGAACAGGGATGGGGTATTAACTAGGCCAAAGCTGTTGGAAAGGCTCCCAGGCAGAGGAAGTGGTGTGTGCAAATGCCCAGAGGCAGATCTCAGAGGTGACATCAGAACCGTGCAGGGCACCAAACCAACTGTAACGCAAGACTTTTCTTCTTCTCTTTTTTCACGACGGTATAATTGACATATAACATATTAGTTTCACTTATACAGCATAATGATTCGATATTAGTATATCCTGCAAAATGATCACCATATAAGCCTTGTTTCACATGCGTAGTCACAGAATTTTGACACAGTGACGAGCATTCCCCTTTCTCCACATCCTCGCCAACACTTGTTGTTTCTAATCTTTGCGCTAATCGCCATTCTGACAGTTGCAAGGCGATATCTCATTGTGGTTTTGATTTGCTGATGGTTAGTGATGTTGAGCATCTTTTCATGTATCTGTTGGCCATCTGTACATATTTTTTGGAAAAATATCTATTTAGGGCTTCTGCCCAATTTTAATCAGATTGTTTTTTTGTTATTGAGTTACAGAAGTTCTTTACTTATCTGGGATATTAGCTCCTTTTCAAACATATGATTTGCAAATATTTTCTCCTGTCCAGTGGGTTGCCTTTTCATCTTACTGATGGCTTCCTTTGCTGTGCTGAAGCTTTTCAGTTAGATGGAGTCCCACTTGTTTATTTTTACTTTTGTTGTCTTTGCTTTTGGTGTCAAATCTAAACCATCACTGCCTAGACTGATGTCAAGAGGCTTCTTGCCTGTGTTTCTTTCTAGTGTTATGGTTTGGGTCTTAACATTCACATCTTTGATCTGTTGGAGTCAATTTTTGTGTATGGTGTCCAAGACTTTTTTTAATACTTTCACACTTATGCACATGAGGACATAGGGAGCAAAGGAGGCCTGTTGCTCTTCCCTTGGGGGTACCAATATGGTGGGGAGGACAGACAGCAGCCAAAGACCTAGGAAGATGTTTATTCCCAAAGATCAAGTTGTAGAGTTATATCACATGTAGACTCTCATTTTCTAAAAGGCCCAGCTAGATGCGGTCTAGAAGTACACATAACACACG
>ML109600.1:9252-19283 GCA_003697995.1 Taxidea taxus jeffersonii | reverse complement strand
TCTCATGCAGACCCTACCTGGGGCTCGATCTCACAACCCTACCATCATGACCTGAGCTGAAATCAAGAGGCGGCACTTAACGCACTGAGCCACCCAAGTGCCCCTCAACTCATTCTTAAAGGATATGGGAAAATCAGCTAATCTCAGGAGTCAACCAAACTTGTCCGTAAAGGGCCAGAGAGTAAATATTCAGGCTTCCCATGTCTCTGTTGCAACTGCTCGAGTCTGTTATAGGTCAAAAGCAGCCATTGGTGACCCTTAGACAAACAGATGTGGCCGTGTTCCAGTCAAACTTTATTTACAGAAACAGGCGACAGGCCACATTGGGCCCCCAGGCTGTAGTTTGCCAACCCCTGATCTAAATGATGGGAAAGGGAAGGCCACCAGGGGGAACAACTTGAGCAAAGGCGTAGAGATAGGAAGGAGGGTGGAGAATTAGGGAAGTGGATGTGGTTTTCCTTGTCCCTCAGGCACAGAAAAAGATGTCTACATTTACACACAGATGGGGCTCTCACACAGGCTGAGCACAGGATCTCAAATTCATTCAGCCCACAAATATTTATCCAGCACCTACTACATGCGGACCTTGTTCTGGGCACTGGGGATGCAGCGGCGAGCAGGCTCGCTCTGTGTCCTCGGGGCCCAAAAGCCAGCTGGGTATATAGCTTTTGTTCAATTCATGTATTGAGTCAATGGATAGATGGAAGGTGGGATGGGTGGGTGGATGGGGGAGTGGAGGAGTCAATAGTAAAACACTCAGATGAATAAAGGAACAAATAAGCAGTCGGATAGAGCTTCCTCCCTGGCTGTGTGACCTTCGTGAGGTTAATGAACCTCTCTGTACCCCAGGAGGCTGGTGGAAGCAAGGTGCAGGGCTAGCCCAGAGGGGCTGCTCTATGAGCAGCTGTTCTAAGCTATTGGAAGTCAATATGCTATTAAGTAAATGCATGATTTTTAAAAACCTGCTAAGCAGTCCACAGAAGCAGAGCAGGTGTGGGGGCGGGGGGGAGATGGAGGGAGAGGAGGGAATGCCTTTAAATCAGGTAGTCTGGGAGGGCCTCTGAGTAGGTGGCGGTCAAGGCTGTCCTGGCCACATCCTGTGAGTATATCCTAGAATTAGTAGGGTTCGCAACCCCATGCCCTGCAGCCTCGAAGAGCAGTTAATTACAAATGCCCCTCGGGAGGGCAGGAAGGTGTCTTCTCTAATTAGAGTGTGAACGTAAAGTGCTTTGAAATCTGAGGATAAAAGGGAAGAAGGGGTGAAGCTCTGGTCACAAGGCCAGGGCGCCTGCTGGGAACCCAAACTCAACTCTGAGAACCAGACTCACGGCTGTCTCCAGCCTGCCTGGAGCTGACCCTCTCTCAGGTCCTACGTGGATCTGGGGGCCAGTAGGAAATACACTCTCCTAGGGCAGGGGCCCCAGGGGAGCGGTGCTCAGATGTCGGAGGCAGGCTGGAGATAACACACTTGAAGCTGAGGGCCCGGCGTGCAACAAGGTGACAGCTCGGACGCTCAGTTGGAGTTAGATGTCCCCCGCCTTTCTACCTTATTGCTTTCAGTGTCCTTGTTGCTACTTACTAGCTGGGTAACACTAGGCAGGACCCTGCCCTCTCTAAGCCTCAGTTTGCCCTTCTTTAAAATGGGGTGTTCACAGCACAGCCGCGCTCGGCGCGGGTAAAGCAGGTGGTACAGAGCACAGAAACTGACCCTTCTCCTGGTAGACACGTAGGAAGCCACTGCCTGGCACCAGGCAGCACTTCAAGCATGTTGCGTTAACTCACTTAATCCTTGGAAATACTACCCTCATTTTCCGGACAAGGACCTCAGGGTTGCCAGGGACAGCCACGTACTGCCCACCTCGGGGGGCACTAGTCACACAGACCACGACAAGAACAGCACCCCCGATGCTCTGGCGCACAGAGAGGTTGAGTTCTTGCTCAAGGTCACACAGCTGACATATAAAACAGCTGGGATTCCAGAACCTGGCTCCCATCCTGAATCTACAACATGAGCCCTCGTCAAGATGGTGATTGTCATGGTGGATTTCTGGGACGCAGAGAAACAGGTTTTCCCTTTGCCCAGCCCCAAGGCATGTGTCAAGTCTTCATTGGTCTTTCTTTTCCCTCTCCCCGCAAAGTCTGCATAGTTCTGGGTATTTTTTGATATTTGTATGGTTTTTGGATTTTGCAAGAGCAATACATCTATGTTTTGGTTTGCGTGCATCCCGTAATCCAAGGGAACTTGTGGAAATGCCGGGATGTCCAACCTCAGACACAGGCACTGGGTGGGCCCCGCTCCATAGTCACATGCTGCAGGCCCTCACCTGGCAGATGGGTTTAGGGAGACCAGGGGACTAGTCCAAGGTCACACAGCAAGGAAGTGGCAGAGGTGGACTAGATCTACCAGACTCCAACTTCTCTCTTCTTAAGCCCCACGTCTACCATCTCAAACTGCAGGCCCATGAGCCAACTGCAGACTATCTGATTTGCCTCCGTGGTGTTTTCATAAAATTAGGATTTGTTATCAGCATTTAAAGAAAGGGATATTTCCAGGAATAGTTTTCAAAATATTTAACCAGACTGGCCTGGGCCTCAGCGGTGCAGAGCGCGTGCTGGCAGTCCACAGCAGCTGTGGATGTTGCAAGGAAAAGCAATAAGAAAACCCAAAGGTCTAGGAAAGGTAAAACTATGGGGACAATAAAAAGATCCATGGTTGCTAGGGGGTTAAGGGGAGAGGGGGGTGAACCGGCAGAGCACGGAGATTTGTAGGGCAGTGAAACTGCTCTTTATGGTTCTAGACTGATAGAGACATTGTATGTTTTTCCAGACCCGCAGAGTGGATAACACCAAGCGTGAGCCCCCAACGTGAATGAGGGGCTCTGGGTGATACCAATGGGTCCCTCTTGTAACAAAGGTACCCTTGATGGGGGACGTTGATAGTTGGGGGGGGTACATGGGAACTCTGTACTTTCTGCTCAAATTCTCTGTGAACGTAAAACTCTCTAAAAATGAAGTCTATTTAAAACAATCAGGAGGTCTGGCTACCCTGCTCCCACGTTTTCACGGGGCCACCATGGGCGGCTGCCCAGCCCCAGGGCTCCCCTTCCATGGAGCGTGCGTGCTCCCGTCCCCCAGACCCCTGCGTCCGCCCCCGTCCAGGGCTATCTGTCTGATCCACGCGCATGACTCAGGCATGAAGAGGGTTCTTCAGAAGTCCTTGATGTGGAAGCGAACCCAGGGGAAGTGTGAGGAGGAAAATGAGGAGGAAAGAGGCCCGGTGACGGTGGCCTCGCTCAGACCCTGCTCATCTCCCTGGGCTAGAACCTCTGGAGCACTTTCTGTTGGGGCAGAGTGAGCCACTCCTGATTCACCATCTTCTGTCCAGGCATGTGGCGGGCAGGGACCCACCGTGGGACCGGCTGTGAAGCCGCAGCGCTCGGCCCGGGCAGGCCGAGTCAAGGCTTGGCGGTTTGGAAGGATGCCAACCTGTGCGTTTAGAATAAAAATGGGCAGGACATGGGAAATCAGTAGATGGCTTGCTCCTCCTAGGAACTTATCTCTAAGAGCATGCCCTTCCTGATAAATTAGATGGACTTTTTTTTTTTTAGTAGTGTACTTGTACAATCACTCATTCATTTAACAAACATTAAGCACCAAGCATGTCCAAAGGAGGCCTGGGAGTAGAGATAATAGGACAATTGAGGGGGCTTTCAATGGCCAAATGTTGTTTGTACCTAACCACTGTCCCTCCCCCTACCCCAATCCCCAAGCTTCTGGTAGCAGAGCCTTGGTTTTTCTTTGGAGAACCACTCCTCCCCTGCCATCACTCCACGTGGCTCAAGAGGAAGTAGGTTATCTTCCCAACAAGAGCTGTAAATGAACCAGGCCTGGGCAATGAGCATATCCCATTCCCCAGCCTCAGAGACTGGTTCTGGGATGGGCATGTGACCCAAGTCAGGCCAACCAGAGCCAACCCCTAGAAAAGTGCTGGGGCTACACAGAAAAGTATACTTCTATCCACTTGGCTGGCTGACCTGGCAGATTGGAAGCCTATCTGGATCCAGCCATTCCTGAAGCTGAACCCATCTCAAAACTTTTCATTTATGTAAACCAATGCACTCATATACACACTTTTTTTCTTAAGCCACTTTGAGTTGGGCTTGTTTCTGTCACTTTCAACCAAAAGATCCAGACTATACGGGTGGGAAAAGAGCTATTTCCAGACCAGAAAACAAATAGCTATAGCAAAAACAGACCATGAGAAATCCATATTAAGTGCTCTGGGGAGTTAAGAGGAGAGAAAACTAGAATTGGCTTCGGGGAAAAGACGGCCTTTTGTTTTCTTCCCACACAAACTTTATAATCCATTCAGAGTTTGACCATTTGCTGAATGAATTACCAGGCATCAGGCCCTCTGCAGAGCCTAGCACCATGAAGTAAATACTATTGTCCTTATTTTACATAAAACAAGACTGAGGCTCAGAGAGGTGAAGTGACTTGCTCAAAGCCACACAGCAAGATGATGAAGCACTGATTGTAAAACCCAAGCTTTTCACCCCTCTGCTGCACTGCCTCATTTTCTTCTTGCCAGCATTCTAAAGTTTTGCCCCAAAATGTGTTACCAAGGATGGTAAACAGGTATCTGAAGGCAAAAATAAAGCAAGCATGGAGACAAGCACCCACAGCCCCTTTCCAGGAAGGACTTGCTGCTCAGCCATGGAGACAGTGGTTGCAGACAGCTCCCAGCTCCTTCACAGTCTCCCTCCGCTGCGGAGAGCCACCTCACCCCGGGTCCTGCCCTTTGGAGGGGAGTGAGCTTGGAGCATTTGGGAGGAGAAGGGTGTCTAATGGGAACGGAGTGAGGAGGAGGAAGGGGATCTCAGGAAATGAGGCCAGAGAGCAGCAAAGAGGTGGCTGGGGCAAAGCTTGACAAACCACGCAGATCCCGCTCTGGGATTAGCAGGACCCAGTGTGAGATAAAAACGCAGGGCCCCGTGCTCTGAAATTAAGACCTTTAAGATGGCTATAGCCGAGTATTAACCCAAGCACAGGGTCCGGGAGCGTGGGGGGCAGTGCCGTTTCACTACACAGGCCGGTCACCCCTGAGGTCGGTCCTACAGCCATAGTAAAGAGTTGGATTTTACTCTCTGCACAAGTGAGACAGGAGTCTCAGAAATACGAACTGACTCTCCCTCCGTCCCACAGAGAGGCTGTGCTGGGAGTCAGGATTCAAACTCGGGTCTCGTTCTCACATCTTACAGTGTGACCGGCAGGCCCACAGGTGGACAATGCTGGCTCCGGAAGCCCAGACCTTGAGGGTAGGGGGCAGAATTGAGGGTTTGCTAACCCGAAACCCCCTGGTCAGCAGCCCAAGAGCCACTAACTCGTCACTCTCTCGTTTCCCGGTGGCACCCACATCCTCCCTTTCCCAGCATCCCTTGCAGCTGAGGCAGGCATGTGACCGGTCATGTGACCAGCTCTGCCCAATGAGATGCGAGAGAGAGCTCTTCTGAGGGTCCTGGGAAAGCTTTTACCGTGGGATTCAGCAGGCAGATATGGCTGGAGTTGCCCTTGTGCCTTCGCCCTACCTGGAGAAGGACTGAAGGATCTGTCCTGAAGCCGTGAGGAGGAACCGTGGAAATTGCAGAGATGCTAGCAAGAGCCCTCATTTTCCTGAGCCACTGAATCAAAACCAACAACCACCTCCCTCTGAACTTGTTATTATGTGGGGAAAGTAAACCCTTGATTGATTGAGCCACAGTCCATTGCTTTTCCAGTTACTTGCAGCCAAATGCATTTCTGTCTGTCACAGTCATCTCCTCAGGACTGTGGGTCAGCCTGGACCTCTGCAACAGACATGGAGATACTCTGGTCTGCAAGGGAGACAAAATATGCCTGGGTCACATGGTTGGAGTCACAAGTCTACTGACTCACCATCTAGTGCTCCTGCTGTTCATGCCCTACTCCTGTTCTGTTTCCTCCCATCCCAGCTGCTACAGACATGACCAACAGCTGTTTTGTAAAGTAAACATAAGGCAGAGTTGACCTTGCTCTTGAATCCTTCCAGTCTCTTACATAAGTAGCCCCCAGGCCACTGTCTCTATGTCTCTGGACCCAGGACAGCTTCCCACTTCCTTTAAAAAGATGACATGACCAAATGTAGAGTCTATGCTCCTGGAAAGGTGTGAGTCATGAATCATGGATCAGAAGGTTCACAGCTAAGGAGTCTGCCAATCACACCGGTAGTCCAGTCCCCCGGGCTTATACTGAGCTTGTTCTCTGAAGCACTGACTCATCTGCAGCTTGCGGTCAGCTCTGATGCTCAGATCATTTTCTGCTCTTCTCGTGCCCAGCTGGTGGCCTTTAATTAGGTGCTATCAACTTTCTGTCTTTGCTCACATTGCCTTTCCCCTGTTTTAAGAGGACTATATGAATACTAAAGAAATTAATATAGTATTAATAATAACAGCAATTACTATATTGAAGTACTCGCAATGAGTTTCATCTAAGATAAGTAATGTTATATATGTTTTTTTTAATGGACAAGGAAACAAAAGCTTTGAAAAGTTAAGTCACTTGCCCAGGGTAATAGAGCTAGGAGTATCTGGTGGAACTAGAACATGACCATGAGTGCGTTTGACCCTGGAGTTTAGCTCTAACAGGCAAAGCCAGCTGGATCTATTAAGACAGTTTCACTACAGCAGTTCAGACTATAATAACATTGTTTATCTAAAAGACATCTGGAGGTTGGGGACCGTAGGGTGTCCTTGCCATCTTAAGGTTGTCATAAAGGACTAAGGATCTTTGCTCCCTCCTACCCCATTTAGCAGTAAGTCCGTCACTTGTCTTTAAGCTGGTCACCAAATGTCACAAGATGACTGCCACAGCTCACTCATCACCTCTTCACGCCAATATTCAAAGCAGGAAGGAAAGGAAAGGACAGTCTTTCTTCGTGTGCCTCTTTGTTATCAGAGAGGAAATTGTTTCCCAGAAGTCCCCAGCAGCGTTTCCCTTTGTCCAGAACTGAGTCACATGAGCCATCCACCCCTCCGGTCCACCAGACCAATCTCAGGTCTGGGAGAATAGGTTGGCCATGGTTGGCTTAAGCCAGATGTGACTTACTTCCCAGGGCTGGGCAGAACCTTCCTCAGAGTCCTGTCAGCAGGAAGGAAGGGGACATTGCAGTTGGCAAGGCAGCCCCCTGTGTCTGATACCCCAGAATATAAAAATATTTAGCCCAGTTACTGCTGTTGGTATGCAAGATTACTGTAGGTGGTACACGGATAAAGTTGTGTGTGTGTGTTTAATTTTAGTATTTATTAAGTATTTATGAGCATTTGAAAGACTATATCTATGGCTAACTCGTCAGAATCATGAATTCATGGATATTATTTCTCCAGATGAAACAACTATATTTAACTATATTTTAAATACATATATGAGCTAAAGAAAAATGTTAAGTAAATAACAGTTCATTTACTTCAAGATTTGGCAATTGTAAGAGTAGGAAACACTGTTCTATGTTATCCTCCTTGGCATTTTTTCCAACTTCTCAGGCCTTCTGCCTTCAACCTCCCTCTTGAGGAAAATAAACACCCACAAAGATTTTTGCATCATCTGCAAATATGATTCAAATAAGCCTCCAGCTCAAATATAATCCAGGCTTCCTCCGCCAGGAAGGGCAGGCTTCTTGACTCCAGTCCTGTCCTGGTATTTCACCTCTGCCTTAGTGGGTTTACGGCTTTACTGGGTCGGCCCCTCCTGTAGTAAGCAGCCACAAATCCTATTTCTGAAGGAACAAGATATAAATAATAAACAGATTAGCCACCTGAGATTGCTTATCTTTGTCAGGAATTGTCACACTTTCCTACAACACAAACTCTGGTCATGTAAACAAGAGTTCGGGGGTCCGGGGTAAGAATGGGATAAATAAATTACAGCCCAGCAAGACAGTGAGCTATGCGGGAGTCTTTGTTAAAAGCCATGAGGTGTATCACTAGGCACTAATATCAAAAGAGCACCAGGACCTAAGTTTATGTGGGAAAAAAAAAAAAGCAGAATGACATGTACAGCAGAGACCAGGAGTCAGAAACTTTTTCTGGGGGGCGCCTGGGTGGCTCAGTCGGTTGGGTGTCTGCTTTCAGCTCAGGTCATGATCCCAGGGTCATGGGATCGAACCCAGGCTCTCAGCTGTTTCTCTTTCTCCTCCCTGCTCATTCTGTCACTATCTCTGTCTCTCTCTCAGTGAATAAATAAAATCTTTTAAAAAAGAAAAAAAAAACTTTTTCTGGAAAAAGCCACATGGTACATACTTTGGGCTTTGCAGGCCACAGGGTCCCTGTTGCCACTGCTCAAGCATGCCATCACAGCCCAGAAGCAGCTGCAGACAGCGCTTAAGTGCATGGACAGGACTGGGTGCCAATAAAACTTTATTTGTGGACACTGAGATTTTAATTTCCTACAATTGTCCTGTGTCATGAAGTACTATTCTTCCATTGATTTGTTGCAATCCTTTAAAAATGGAAAAAAATGTAAAATCCATTCTTAGCTTGTAGGCTCAGAAGCAGACGGCAGGACAGATCTGACCTGAGGACGGTCATCTGCTGGTCCCTCACGTAAACCTTTTTGTGCAAAAAGATATGATAGAGAAACAGGAAAGGTAGTGTGTCATACTGCATGACATGCATGTGGACGTGTGATATGCGAGTTTGAAGGAAGAGAGAGGAGAGATTTGCTCATGTATCTAAGGCCGCCCAGGAAACTGGCAACAGTTAACAGTTGCTTCTTGAGAGAGGATCTTGGAAAGGCCACATGAAGGCAGAAAGGACACATTTTTCACCTCAACCCGTTTCTACTTTTGGCATTTTTCTTCATGCACTCAGTTGTTTGGAAAAGCAGAAAGAACTGGCCAAAGTAACAGGGATTCCCATGCTTCAGTCAACGAGAATGGGATGATCTAGATAGACATATACATAGGCCACCCCGGCACCACTCCAAGGGGTGCCACTCGGGCAGGGGTCCCTCCTAGACTAGAGTCCACCCTGTGTGGCAGCCCTGTTGGCAACAAAATTAACACCAAGAATTTGTACCAAGTAAAATTAATAAGCAAATATTGTGGGAGTCGGGTTGGGGTGGAAGTTGTAGGAGGAGCAATAAAATCTATTTCCGTTTCATGCTGTTCCTTATCTGAGCCACAGTAAAACTCATGTTCTGCCAATATTTACTTCTGATCTTTGCTCCAGAGTGGAGGAAAGATGCCTGGGCCCAGCATAAATATGAGGGTGGACTTGCGAGTTTTGAGAAGAGAAGGGAACTCACCCTGAAATAAGATCATCTCAAGAACCTAAATATGAGAGTGCCATTTGTTTCACAAAAAAACACACTTTGACGCCAAGTCTACTCATTCAGCGCCCTATCTTGGAACTGTAGTCAGCTTTCCCAGAAATTTGGGGTTCTCTGAAACCCATGAGCAAGCATTTTGACCTAGGTGAGACCACAAAGGGCAGCCTCCCACCTAGGTAAGCAACAGATGTGGATTTTTTGATTAGCAATGGTTTCAAAATCAAGACATTACACATAAATATAGAAGCTTCTGGCTTCCCTTGAAATGGAGCTCAGCCAACTGGGCCCACATTCCCACCACATGGAAATTTTAGGCTGTGGCCAAGTAGTTATTGTACCTTCCAGATGGGACAAGGGCTCCTGGTTCGCCTCACACCGGTCCACACCGGTCCCTGTCGCCCTCCATCCGAATGGCTTCACTCACTCCTTTTGTATTGATACTTCAATTCAGGGTGCCTGCATTCCCTGAGTACTTGCTATGTATCAGGCCCTGGGGTTATAGATAAGAATAGAACAGACAAAAATTCCCCCACTTCATGGAATTTGCATTCCAGTTGAAGAACAGACAGAAAGGGAAGACAGACAATGAATAAAAGAAGAAGAAAGAGGGGCATCTGGGTGTCTCAGTTGAGTGTCTGACTTTCAGACTCTTGATTTTGGCTCAGGTTGTGATCTCGGGGTTGTGGGAT
>ML109599.1:0-17395 GCA_003697995.1 Taxidea taxus jeffersonii | reverse complement strand
GGATATTGAAGAAGTCAGACCCTAAGGTGCCATCCCCTGCTCAGCCCAGCCAGGTGACCCTTCAACACTAGCAAAAGACTGAAGGTTTCCTTTTCTGGAAAGAAACATCAGATATAACTGAAGATGGAAGAATTGTCCTGAAAACAGGGGAATTAAATGAACACTTACATGCCAATGCCTCTCAGGACATTTCTAGGGCAATACCACCAACTACAAAATTAAATTTAAAATTCAGTTCTTCAGGTGCCCTGGCCACATTCAAAGTGCTCAATAGATTCAGCCCACTTTGATTGCTGCAGAAAGTTCTATTGGCCAGCTCCGGTCTAGTGCAAAGATTCGGTGATTTTCTGAAGGATCTGACCAACCCAAGAGGATAGACCCCAAGATACTGACAGCAGGGCTTCTCCAAGAAAATGGCCAAAGGTTCAAAACTCTGAAAGTCACAGCCTCCTAATATCTAATTAGACCCTCCCTCCTTAAAATGACATCTAAGATCATCAGCTAGATGAAGAAAGCCCCTATCCCGAAAGACAAGAGACCAAAACAAATGAACAGAGAAAAGAATAATTTAAGGGAAACAGAAACAAAGGTAGAAGAAGAAAACTTCAAAGAACCATCATGAATATTGTCAGAGAGTTAAGAGAAGTTTCCTCCGTAAATAGGAGTGGATTATCATAACAAAGAAACATTCAGAGAATTTTTTTTCAATTTTTTTTTTGGATTTTATTTATTTATTTGAGAGAGAGAGACAGAGTGAGAGAGCATGAGAGGGGAGGTCAGAGAAAGAAGCAGACTCCCCATGGAGCTGGGAGCCTGATGTGGGACTCTATCCCAGGACTCCAGGATCATGACCCGAAGGCAGTTGCTTAACCAACTGAGCCACCCAGGCACTGCTCAGAGAAATTTTTTAAAGAGATCTTCGAAATTTTCAAATGATGGCAGAAAAGAAGTATTCAATAAAAGGACTAAAGGATAATTGAGAAAATGTCCCAGGAAGTGTCTAAAAAGATAATGAGATAGAAAAGAGGAGAAGAAAGATGAGTACATTGTCTTAGTCCTTGTACTTCCTTTACCTCTTCACTAAAGAAATGTCAGGAGCATGAAGATCTAAGGGCTAATTCCTGAGCCAGATGGAGAAGCTGCTCAGGGCCCCCAACAATTCGATGCCTGATCCTGTTGTGTGTTAAATTCATGCTCTGTTCTCCTTCTTTTGTGCTCCCATCTCTGCTTTAACCTTATCCCCACACCTTGCTTCTTTGCTTAGAAGCCAAGGCCAGTGTTAGAATATCTTCTCTTCCTGAAAGTCAAAATAAGGAATTGATTTTCAAAAAATATGGGGGCTTAAGGGGAGTTTAGAGGAGACTGGGCCAAGTTGGGGGTCATTGTGATTAATACAACCCCCTCCTTTCTCTAGTGATATAAGGCCAGCTTTCCTTTCTTCCCACCAGAGTTTTGCCCTGGGGTGTGTCTTTACCATGCCTGTGCCCTCCACCTCCCCGGGGCTGCCTGGAACTCCCTCTCCATAAGTACCATTATCACAGTATAGCTATCAGCCTGCAAATCCTCAGTACAGAGAAAAATGGCTGGGAAACATGACCATCATGAATTGGGAGACAAAAGGAAAAAAAAAAAAAAAGGAAACAAAGATTTTAAAAGAAGTAAGGGGGCACCTGGGTAGCTCAGTCTGTTGAGCATCCAACTCTTGGTTTCAGCTCAGATCGTGACCTCAGGGTCTTGAGATCAAACCCCAAGTCACTCTGCACTCAGCAGGGAGTCTGCTTGTCCCTCCCTTTCCCACCCCACGCCTCCCCCCTGCTTACACATGTACTCACTCTCTCTCTCTAATAAATAAATAAAATCTTTAAAAATTTTTAAAAGAAAGAAAGAAAAAACATGATGTAAATAGTTGTTTTTAAAAATCTTCTCATTGGGGGCGTCTGGGTGGCTCAGTGGGTTAAAGCCTCTGCCTTCGGCTCGGGTCATGATCCCAGGGTCCTGGGATCGAGCCCCTCATCGGGCTCTCTGCTCAGTGGGGAGCCTGCTTCCTCCTCTCTCTGCCTGCCTCTCTGCCTGCTTCTAGTCTCTGTCTTTCAAATAAATAAATTTTAAAAATTTTAAAAGAAAAAACAAAAAAAAACCTTCTCATTGTACAAAATGAAAAGCATACACAAAATAATAGTTTAATGAATATTCTTGTTCATGTTATCCAAATTCCATAATATCAAGTCATAGTTAATAGTAGTTTTGAGATCATAATAATCTATGGATTGTTCATCACGTGCTGAGTATGTTCTATGTATTATATACAGGTGTGTGACAAATTTAAAATGGTTACAAAGTCTCCACCACCATCCCCATCAAGAGGTGGCATCTAAGTTTTCTCTTACACCTTCTCTGTCCTGGCCCTGGGACTTGCCTTGGCCAACAGAATGCAGCAGAAAAGATACTGTATAGCTTCAGAGACTAGGCCAAAGAAGCTCTGGCAGTCTGTTTAATGTGTCCAAAGGGCTCTGCTTTCTAACAGGTAAGACAAAGGACTTGAAGACCTACAGGTAAATGTTTAAGACCTTGGATAAGTCAACAGTTTCTTAGCTATGGCACCAAAAGCATAGGCAATAAAAGAAAAAATAGTTAAGCTATACTTCATCATGACTAAATATATTTGTGCTTTCAAAGACACCATCAAGGAACTGAAAGGACTATCACAGAATGGGAGAAAATATTTGCAAATCGTATCTCTAATAAGAAACTTGTATATACAGGCATTGACATTGTCTATGCAGGTCTATATATGCAACATTGTCTACATAGAACAGTTACAAAAGCAAACGATTCAAATCTCAGGAATTGGTTATATAGGGGTACCTGGCTGGCTCAGTCCATGGAACATACAACTCTTGATCTTGGGGTTACAGGTTCGAGCCCCACTTTGGGTGTAGAGCTTAAAAATAAGATCTTAGGGGCATCTGGGTGGCTCAGTTGTTAAACGTCTGCCTTCAGCTCAGGTCTTGATCCCAGGGTCCTGGGATGGAGCCCCACATCGGGCTCCCTGCTCAGCAGGAAGCCTGCTTCTCCCTCTCCTACTCTCTGTGCTTGTGTTCCCTCTCTCACCATATCTCTCTCTGTCAAATAAATAAATAAAATCTTTTTTTTAAAAGATCTTAAATAAATAAAATTTTTAAAACGAAACTTGTGTCTAGAATATGCAAATAAAAAACCCACTTACAATTCACTAAAATGACAAATAACCCAATTGAAAAGTAGGCAAAGGATTTTAAAAACCGTTTTTCCAAAGAAGAAATCTTCACAACCAAAGCCACATGGGAAAATGCTCACCATCACTGCCTACCAGGGAAACTGAAATCCAAACTACAGCGGGGCACCTGGGTGGCTCAGTCAGTGAAGGGTCTGCCTGCAGCTCAGATCATGATCTCGGGGTCCTGGGATCCAGCCCCATCCCAGGATCCTCACTGAGCAGGAAGTCTGCTTCTCTCTCTTCCTCTCCCTGCTCATGCTATCTCTCTCGTTCTCTCCCTCTCTCTTTCAAATAAACAAGTTACTTTTTGAAAAAACATAGTGAGGCCCACTTCATACCCACCAGGGTGGCTCTAATGGAAAAGACGGACACTGACAATCATTGGGAAGGATGTGGAGAAGCGGGAACTCTCAGACAACACAGGCAGGAATGGACAGCGGCACACCTGCTTTAGAAAAGAGTCTCGCAGTTCTGCACAGAACTGGTTAAACACAGAACAAGGTTAAACCTAGAGTTACCATGTGACTCAGTAATTTCATTCCAAGGCATATATTTAAAAGAAATGAAAACCTATGTACCCGCAAAACTGGCACATAAGTGTTTATGGCAGCAGGAATAATAACAGCCAAAAACTGAAAATGACCTAAATGTCTATCCAGTGATGGATGGGCAAATAAAACGTGTGTCCATATCATGGGATACTATTCAATAATAAAAACAAATGAAATACTGATTCATACCACAACATGGATAAGCCTTGAAAACATGCTGAGTGAAAGAAGTCAGTTATAGAAGAACACTTATTATATGATTCTATTTATATGAAATGCCCAGAATAGACAAAACCTTTTTTTTTTTTAAATGGTATTTTGACAGATTGCTTTGAATCTGTTGATTGCTTTGGGTAGTGTAGACTTTTTTTTTTTAAGATTTTATTTATTTATTTATTTATTTTTAACTTTATTTAAGCTTTATTTAAACATATAATGTAACCCCACCACCCTCTCCCAACCCCTCTTCCCCCCACCCCCCTCAGTTTGTTTTATGACATTAAGAGTCTCTTTTGGTTTAGACAAAACCTTTTAAGCAAGTTTATAGAGACAGAAAGTAGATTAGTAGTGTCCTAGGAATTGGGGGTGAGGAGGAAGGCAGGGGAGAAGGTTTGGGGAATATGGATGTAATTGCTAAAGAGTATGAGGTTTCTTTTTTAAGTAATAAAAATGTTCTAAAATTGGTTGTGGTGATAGTTGCTCAACTCTGGGAATACACTAAAAAAACAGTGAATTGCACACTTTAAGTGGATGAATTGTAGGTTACGTGAATTATTTCTCAATAAAGCTATTGCAAGAAGGAGGAGGGGGGGTAGACAAAAGAGAAAGGGAAAAAAGGGATCAAACCCAAGGTTTGCTCTGCATTCCACCAGTGGAATCCAGATAGACCACAAATCTCCCTGTTTCATAATATGGGGTTGGAGGGCAGGGTCACAGTGAGGGGAGTCTACACAGGGCACCCACAGTGCATCTCAGGCAGGCTGGTCATGCCATCCCGAGTGCAGACACCAGGCAGTGCCAGTGTGTCCTGGGCTTTAAAAATAAACAAACTAACTAACAATAACAACAACAAAAACAATAAAATTATTTAGCTCCAAATAAGTGTTACCTTTTGTGAAAAAGGAAGGATGACTCCAAAGGCAGAGCTGTGAACCCAGAAGGTAGAGCCACAAAGGATTAATTCCCAGCTTTGAAACCTAACAGAGTTTGTCCAGTTGTACTACAAAATTGTTTGAGACTGGTGACTCCTTTTTTCCTTCCATTTTGTTCCCTTTGTGAACAGGAATCGCCATACTGTTACCAGTTCCCATCCTACCATTGTATTTGGGAAGTAGGCAACTTGCTTTCTAGTTTTGTGGGTCCCCAAATAGAAAGGAATGGATCATACTCAGAGTCTTACTCATATCTGACTTAGACTATTTAGGTGATGGGATTAGGGACTTCTGAGCTGACAAAATGTGGATGAGATTTTGTACTTTGAGTTGATGCTGTAATGGGTTGGAACTTTGGGGGGAAATTAGGATGGGGCAAATGCATGTGGGATGGACATGAATCATTGAGAGCCAGAGGGTAGACTATGGTAGGTAGAAAAATGTTCTCCCTCACTCCCAAAGATGTCCATACCCAAATTCCTGGAACTTGTGAATAGTTACCTTATATGGCAAAGGAACTTTGCCAATGTAACTAATTTAAGGATTTGAGATGGGAAGATTTTACTGGGTTATTCCGGAGGGCCCAACACAATCATGTGAGCTCTTATAAGATGGAGGCTGGAGAGGCAGAGAAGGAAATGTGATAAGGAAAGCAAAGGTCAGAGAAAATATGAGAGATTTAAAGATTTCACCCTTATGGCTTTGGAGGTAGAAGAAGGGACCTCAAGCCAAAGAATGTAGGCAGCCTCCAAAGTGTGGATAAGTTAAGGAAACAGATTCTTCTCTAGCACCTCCAGAAGGAACACTTGCCAACACCTAGATTTTAGACCTTTCAGACCCATTTCAGACTTCAGACCTCCAGAACTGTAAGGTCATAAATCCGTGTTGTTTTAAGCCACTAAGTTTATGGTAATTTGTCACAGTGGCAATAGGAAACTAATTTTAGAAGTCTTGCACAATGCTTTTTGAAACTGGCCACCAAGTAAAAAAGTAGAACCACTCTGAAGTAAAGAAGAGTCCCAGGGAAAGAGAATGGGCCTGGAGGCTGAGAGACAACAGAGGGAGAGAAAAGAGAACCAGCCAGTCCCCAGCCTTCATTGCTACACTTTTGAGCCAACTTGGATCCTCTGGCCCCAAATGAATTATTACCACCATACCACATGGAGCACAGACTAGCTGTGTCTATGCCCAAATTTCACAGTCATTAGCAAAAAATAGTTGATACTGTTTTAACCCACCCAGTTTGGAGGTGGTTTATTATGCAACGATATGTAACTGAAACAATGTATACTTTAATGCTCATCATTATCCTATGAGGTAGGGACCAATATCACTCCCTCTCACACATAAATACACTGATGCTTAGACAGGTTAAACTAGTAACTTGTCCAAAGTCACAGTTAGTAAAGCCAGGATTGGACCTAAGCAATATGACCGCAGGACCCATGCTCTTAACTTGAAGGATTTAATGCTCTCAGGGTCTACCACCTTTAGTTTTTTTTTAATCAATTAATTAGCATATAGCATATTAGTTTCAGAAGTAGACTTTAGTGATTCATCAGTTGCATATAACACCCAGTGCTCATTACATCAAGTGCCCTCCTTAATGCCCATCACTAGCGACCCCACCCCCCAACCCACCTCTCCTCCAGCAACCCTATATGTTTCTTAGAGTTAAGAGTCTCTTATGGTTTGTCTCCTTCTCTGATTCTATCTTACTTTATTTTTCCCTACCTTTCCCTATGTTTATCTGCTTTGGTTTTTTTTTTAAAGATTTTATTTATTTATTTGACAGAGAGAGAGATCACAAGTAGGCAAAAAAGCAAGCAGAGAAAGAGAGAGGAGGAAGCAGGCTCCCTGCCAAGCAGAGAGCCCGATGCGGGAGTCATCCCAGGACCCTGAGATCATGACCTGAGCCCAAGGCAGAGGCTTAACCCACTGAGCCACCCAGGCGCCCCTCTGTTTTGTTTCTTAAATTCCGCATGAGTGAGAGCATATGGTATTTGTCTTTTTCTGATTGACTTATTTCACTTAGCATAATACTCTAGTCCCATCCATGTTGTTGCAAATAAAATTTGGGGGTAAAATTTGGGGGTTTTTAGTGGCTGAGTAATGTTCTATTATATATATATGAGATATGAGATATATGAGATATATATATACATATATATATATATATATCTCACATATCACATCTTCTTTATCCATTCATCTGTCAATGGACTCCTGGACTCTCCATATTTTGGCTATTGTGGACATGGTTGTTGTATGCATCAGAAATTCACCTTGAACTATCTTAGTTGATATTTAGTAGGAAGCTCTATATAATAGCAGGAAAGTCATAGGAGTGAGACCCTGAAACCAAGCCGTTAAGCTATTAGTATTGTGTGTGTGTGGAGGGGATGACGTTTTTCTCCTGAACTGTAGGTTTCTTTCTGTCAGATGGACTTTAAAAGTGTCAGGTAAGTTAAAAGTGCCTGAATCATGTCAAGAAACATACCTACAGCAGGCCTCAGACTCACATATTTCAATTTTGCCAACAAAGAAAACCTGACTCTCTGGCTCCAATTAAAAAGGTTTGGGGAAGGATTCTAACTGGTCCATGATAGGCCAGGTGTTCAGCCTTGAACCAGTAAACAGCTCAAGAAGGTGAGATCTTAAAAAGGTGGCAGCCCCAATATCATGCTCATGGCTTAAATTTCAAAAGGGAGAAAATTTCACAGGAAGGTAGATAACAGTGTGCTGATGTAATCAGGCAAACAACAGACACCTACTACAAACAGAGAGGGCTGGGTTTGGAGGAACAAAATCCATGTCGATGGGATGCCTGAGTGACACGGTTGGTTGAGCATCTGGCTCTTGGTTTCAGCTCAGGTTGTGATCTCAGGGTCATGGGATCAAGCACCATGACGGGCTCTGCTCAGCACGGAGTCTGCTTAAGACTCTCCTTCTCTCTCTCTCTTTCTCTCCCTCTGGCCCTCCCACCTCTCTCTCTCCCTCTCACTCACTCAAATAGATAAATAAATCTTTTTAAAAACACATCATTAAAAGACATTTGGAAATAGGGAGGGAAACAGAAATTGAAATTCAAAACTATCGTCTTTAATGTAGGCTATCTCGTCCAAAGAAAATCATATTCCGTATGAGTTCCATAGAGCAAAATATTTTGGATATTATGGATAAAATATTTTGAGAAGTTCTCCCTCCTCATTGTATTTCACATCACTTCCCAGTAATGTGAAATCAGTTAGCCAGAACTAAGCTAATATACCAAGCTTGACCTCAACCATGAATGGAACATGAAATCCCCCTTGGCAGTCAGAAGGCTCCTCGGAGAAAATGTCCCAATGCAAGAGCAGATGGGGAAAATGGCTGATCAGCAACTTAAAACCCAGAATGTCCAAGCCAGAAGGCATCCCAGAGCTCATGTGATCTAACTTAGAGGTTTTTACTAACTGCTGATTTGTGCATATACATCAGCGTGAATATATAGAAATCTTGAACTGTTTCCTCAACAAGAAAGTCTGAAAAGAAACATTCTCTACAACCAGCATCCTTCCTCCTGGCCCCAGTATAAACTAAATTACTAAAAGGAGAACGCTCTTCTCTCTATATTATATTTGAAACCCAAAAAAAGAATTTTAGTTGCTGACTTGTGTGCATAATAGATACCGAGTAGCTACACTTGGGATCACAATGCTCATTCTAATAGACCTTAATAGCTATTAATAAAAACCCACATATTTTTCTTATATACATATTATATTTAGATAGACCAGGAGCTCAAGTAAATTAAAAATCTCATTCCTCCCACATACAATCCTTAATTAATCCAAGCAACAAATTCTTGAGCAAGCCTTTAATTAAATACAGATTTCTGAAAGTTTAAACAGATTCTGTTAAAAAGTTCATTCTTGTGAGCTGTTGAAGCTCTGGGAAGACTAACCATGAAAGAAGCTGTCTTCCATCAGGAGGAAAAGTATATTTTTATCAGGGGGTATGAAGGATGAGAACAGTTTCTAAGATCTTTGCCAGGCTCGGAGCTGTGACACTCATCTCCCAAGTGACCCTCTCTCATGTTGATGGGAGATTGGCGATTATTTGCCTCTGGTGCTTCTGTTTCATGAGTCCTTCCTCTCTGTTCATGTTCAATTGCTCTTCTCTTTTATCAGGAAGATGTTCTCTGTTTTGTTCTGAAATCTAAGTGCTCTCTTTAATATTTCATTAGCATTTCTTCTATGGCTTCGCAGAATGATTCAACCATCTTTAACCTGCTCAAAACTTTGATGCCTTTGATTAGTTATATAAGTGAATGCCCTCAAATACATAAAATTCCTTAAGGAATAAATCTTCAAAAACCCATACAATTTTTAAAAACACTTTAAAATATGTGATATCTGCCTAAGGATTTCTAATCTGAATTTTAAGCTAGTAAGTAAACACTCAGCAACGCTTACTGTTATTTTGAATAGTTGCTGTGACTTGTAATTCATAAATTAACAGGGGTATTTCCAAATGATCATTGGATAGTTGTACGTGCATTGGTTGGAGTGATCCTGTGAAATGGAAGTCACACCCAGCTAACTTTGGGAACTTTTTTGTATATACAGGTACATTGGGATAGAGATGTGAAGTCCAGCCATGACAATGAGAGAGGAGTGGAAAAAAGAGGGATGAAAGATGGATGGTACTACAAGGGAGAGACTTCAGAGATGAGTGGATGAAAGACAGTTGGCCCACAGGTAGAAAGGAACAGGTGTGGGCTGTGGAACACCAGAGGATGCTGGGTAAAGGCTTACTTCAAGAACTGCCAAATCAAATGCTTCCAGAGGTCACACTTGTAGGAGTCAGATGGAACAAGCGGACATAGGGAAACTATAAGATGAACTAGAACAGGCAGTTGCCTCATCCCGGTGGGTTTTTTTTTTTTTAAGATTTTATTTATTTATTTGATAGACAGAAATCACAAGCAGGTAGAAGAGGCAGAGAGAGAGGAGGAAGCAGGCTGTCTGCAGAGCAGAGAGCCCGATGCGGGGCTCGATCCCACGACCCTGGGATCATGACCTGAGCCGAAGGCAGTGGCTTTAACCCACTGAGCCACCCAGGTGCCCCCATCCCGGTGGGTATTAAGAAGGGCATGTATTGCATGGAGCACTGGGTGTGGTGCATAAACAGTGAATCTTGGAACACTGAAGAAATAAAATGAAATTTAAAAATAAATAAATAAATAAAAACAGAGTAAGCTGGAAAAAAAAAGACATTCAGGTTTATTTTTTTTTTTAATCAATGTAATGCCAAACAAAACAGATCTGTGAACCAAATGCAGTGTGTGACTTCTGCATTAAACAACAGTTATGCCAACAACATGTGAGCTATAGTGGCAAAGAGTGTAGACTAAGGAGCCAGATTGTTTGGATTCAAATCCTGCTTCTAGCTGTGTGACCTTGGGCAAGTAACTTTACCTCCTGAAGCCTCAGTTCTCTCATCTCTATAATCAGGGAGTTAATTGTGTTTGCTTCATGGGCAGAGTGCCCAAGGGTACTTTTTATAATGATTAAAAATATAGTTAGAGGGACGCCTGGGTGGCTCAGTTGGTTAAGTGGCTGCCTTCGGCTCAGGTCATGATCCCAGCGTCCTGGGATCGAGTCCCACATCGGGCTCCTTGCTCAGCAGGGAGCCTGCTTCTCCCTCTGCCTCTGCCTGCCTCTCTGTCTGCCTGTGCTCGCTCTCTCTCTCTCTCTCTAACAAACAAATAAATAAAATCTTTAAAAATATATATATATATATAATTAGAAACAGTGCTCATTTCATTTTCAAGATTGCCCTATTATAGGGTCATGATAGGGTTAAAAAGTACTGACTATAGTACCTAGAATAGAAGATGCTCCAACAAAAAGAAAAAATGACTAGGACCCTGAGATCGCAGGACCCTGAGATCACGACCTGAGCCGAAGGCAGACACTTACTTAACTGACTGGGCCACCCAGGTGTCACCCAAAAATGACTGGCTTTAAGTAAGGCTACCTCTACACAGAATTTATAAGTGAGAAAGGTCTGTTTCAGAGTTGGTCAGTCCCCAGCCTCATCCCAGTGCCTGAAGTTTACCCAGACCCCTTCACACTAGCTTCTCACACATGCTCAGACCCTTTACAGTTTGTTCAAAACAGCTGTGCCTTAATCTGCACTGTTAGGACTTCCCTTCAGAGCTCAGCTAGCTGATCGCACTGACTGACGAGGGTCGGTATTGTGGGGTCCTCAGAAAACTTATCTACTATTCTTCCTAAGAAGATAAGATAAAAGTGGATTGATCAGGATGATGGAAGGAAAAACTCTGGGGTAGCTTTTGGTGTTCCTTCAAAAACATCACACCAGCAGCTGCTTATAAACATGCTCTCTTCAATGTATTATATATATATATGTGTGTATATGGATATATATGGATATATATCTCCATATCTGAATTTATTTCAAACATTAAATCAATGAGCTCACTGCCTTCCAGTCAAATACAATTTTAAAACATAAATCATGCCATTTTTTCAAGCTACCATCATTTATCATGAAAATTAACAGAAGACTGAGAACATTAATTAAAATACAAACCACAACCCTTCAAGTTTATTTCTTTTCTTTTTGAAGAGAGCACACGCACATGCATGTGTGTGCATGAAGGGGGAGGGGCAGAGGGAGAGAATTTTTTTTTTAAAGATTTAATTTATTTATTTGACAGAGAGAGATCACAGGCAGGCAGAGAGGCAGGCAGAGAGAGAGAGAGACAGATGGGGAAGCAGGCTCCCTACCTAGCAAAGAGCCTGATGTGGGGCTTGACCCCAGGACCTTGGGATCATAACTTGAGCAGAAGGCAGAGGCTTTAGCCCACTGAGCCACCCAGGCATCCTAGAGGGAGAGAATCTTAAACGGGCTCCACGCCCAGCCTGGAGCCCGATATAGGGCTCGATCTCACAACCCTGAGATCGTGACCTGAGCCGAAATCAAGAGTCAGATGCTTAACTGACAGAGCCACCCAGGGGCTCCTCCATAAGATTATTTCTTAAAGTGTTCCAGTTATCTACCACTGTATACCAAGCCACCCCCCCCCCCACCGAAACTTAGCAGAGTAAAACAACCATGTATTACTACCACTCATCGTTCGAGGTGGGGTGGTCCTGACTTGGGGTTCCTCATTTGGTCGCTGTCTAGCCACAGCTGGGACTCATATCATTTGAAGGTATCTTTGCTCGCGTCCAGTGCCCCATCTGGAAAAGCCAGGTGCTGCTTCAGCAGCCACCTTCACGCAGCCTCTCCTTGTGGCTAGACTCCACGAGGCTTCCTTGCAGCCTGGTGTTCTTAAGGCAGGGAAGGAAAGAGCTGACCGTCACCATCTTAAAGATCAGCCACCATACCATTCACCCATCTCTCTAAACAATGCTAAGCCTGGAACAGAGGACTGAGGAAGTTAGTTCTGACTAGAATGTCCTAAATAGAGAGCCATACTTTTTAAATTATTATAAATTATATCTGTTCATTTTAAAAATTAGGAATAGAAACGAGTAAACAAAAATAATGAACTATTTCTGCCACCCAGAGAAAATCACTCCTAGTTTGGTTATGGGCAAAATTAATATTTACTTCATTAGGAAGCATTCAGACATTATTTTCAGGTCTCCACACCCCACCCCCAACTTTGAATACTAACTTAGTCCAGGAAATGACTCCATGTTACTCAACTTTGTTGAATGGGCAAAGAGCCAGCCCCCAGATGTCAGGACAAATATAGGGGCTTAGCGATTGAATGGGCTAGAGGCGACGAATGATTTGAGCAGATGTGTGTTTGAAGTTGTGAGAGGGAACATCTGCCGCCCTATTTGCGAAGGTATTTGATAATCAAGAAGACGGTGTGAATGCACAAATGGAGTGACCTGTATTGAGATTCAGAGCATGAACACTGATTCCAGTGTTTTGTAGCTAATTAGCTGGAGAGTGTTACATTGTGTCTCTAATTTGACAGAATGGAAGCAGAATGTACCTCTCCATCAGGGCTTACTCCCGATTTTCCAGCCCAGTGTGAGCTCCTTCCCATTCCTCTGGCAACATAATGAGCAAGAATCAACCACAGTCACCAAGCCTGGGTCTCTTTCACCACAGAGTCCAAATGTCAAGGCTTCACCAGTTTTAAACAACACAATAAAGCCACATTTCTTGGTCATGCAACACCTATGGCACCTCAGGTCCTGTCCACTTGGCCTCAGGAAGCCCAGGCCTTCCGCCAGCTTCCTCGTCACCAGCATTTCTTGGACCCCCATGGAATTGATTCTTGCACCACGATGCTGTTTTCACGGCTGATTGCTGCCTTGATCACTCATGAGGGTCTGGCAGCTGCTGGTGGCTCCCCTGTGGTCCCTGGACCTGCTTTCCAGCTGCTTCTGTTTCCTGGTGTCCCATTTGGCCCCAGGAATGGATCCTTTCTCTGAACTTCTTTTAATGAATGCATAAACCAAGCCATCATGTCTAAAAAGGGTTTTATGGGGGCTTGGAGTTAACAGAATGGGACCATAATAATAAAGAAAGCCAAGCTGGACAGCAGATATAATTCTCCATAGTTCAGTGATAGCCCCCTTGTGGTCTCCTGTTTGGCCAATACTTCTCATGCAGCAAGTAGACAATACTAACTTACCTTCCCCATGAGAGGTGTCCTCAGTTACCTCTCCTATTTAGAGTCACGGGCATCAATATCCACAAGAGCACAAGAGAAAAGAACTACTCCTCTCACCTTACCCCACACTGAGCCTTGCATCCCTTTCTGCTTCAGATCCTGCTTTCTTACAAGGGTGGTTGACAATGGCCATGTCCAGTCCCACACAAAAAAATCCTGCTCTACAGCCTTCTCCCTCTGGCCTTCGACAAGACAATGTATTTCCAGAAGAATCCATTGAGCTTTCTACCATATGGTTGTGAGATCCAGGTGTGGCATGACCAAATCGGTACAGTTCCTCTTCTCAGGCTCCCCTCCAGTGTGAACTACCTTTGAGCCCTGACTTTCATAACTGTGACCTTAATATTCACATACACACCTCCTCAAAACAAGCAAGGACAGAGACATTGAAATTCTTACACACACAAGCAGCACTTCCTTACACCACTCGAAACAGCAACCAAATCTACAGAACAAGACGTTAAATAATACTCCATTACCATCACCCTCCAGACCAGTTCACTCAGGGTTCCAGCCTTCGAGCATTCCCAGCATTCATGCCTTTCACAAGAGCAAAGGGGTTCTTGCTTCCTGACTAAAGACCCATTGTGGTGGTCTTCTCAGACTGCAGGGACAGCTACGTTTAAGCCCTCATCCCTTGGAGAAGGAGAATGGCACTCCGGCTGCTTGAAATGGTGTCTAGCTCATCCCTACCCCATGCAGGAAGACGAATAACATTTCTCATTTACATTTTTAAATATACATGTTCTAATGGGACATTATGTTGACTCTCAGAGGCTGATCCCAGAACAGAGGAAAACTCCTGTAAACACAGCTGGGAAGCACATTTAGACCATCCAGCTAAGAAACGTACCCTAACAACCAGCCATCTCCTCAGTAAAGGGCAGCTGTAGATTTTTTTACAGATTCAACCCCAAAATTCCTTCACTGACATTTGCACCTCATTGGACTCCTTTCTGTTTTCTCTCCTCTCTCTTCCATCTTTGCTACCACTTCCTCTTCTTTGCTTACAAATTGTTCCATTCTAACCGTAAACACATAAACTAGGCAGCTAGTTTGGACCTCACACTTCACAAAGAAACAGCAGGGCTGCCATACCTGAAAGTAGCAGGCGGGCCTCTTAGAGGTGACTGCTCACTCGCCAATACCTTGCCAATATTTAAAACCTCAGCACCTTTTTGAACCCAGGGGTTGAAGATTGGGAACTCCAGTAAAAACCAACATCAAATTTTCCACCCACCCAGAAGAAAAATTTGAGACAATTTTTACAAATTTAAAAATGAAATTTTTCTCACACACCAAATTCATAATCTGAGAGGCATGTGGGGGTGACTTTGGATCTCCTCTGTGCTCTACGAGTTTGGAACCTGACACTCTCCAGTCAAACATCCCCACCAGTCCTGTGAACAAATAACTGGGACCTGCATGAACAACTGATATCATTTTTGAAGCTCTCCACATGATTTTGTACATTCTGCCTGAGAGCTTGCTCTTTTTAGCTGTTTTTCCTCATTGTTACGAATTAGGAGCAGTTACAGATGAAGAATGTGCATTAGCTTTTTTTTTTTTTTAAATAAGTCTATTTTTTAGAGCAATTTTGAGTTCACAGCAAAATTGAGTGGAAAGTACAGAGAATTCCCAAATGTCTTCTTCCCTCACACATGCACAGCCTCCCCCACTATACGCATTACAGAGCACTACAGTGGTACCTGTGTCAAAATCGACAAGCCTGCATTGACTCATCATCCTCCCTCAAAGCCCATAGTTGACATCTGGGTTCACTCTTAGTGCTGTACCTTCTGTGGGTCTGGACAAATGTATAAAGACATACATATACCCGTCATTATGGTATCATACAGAATAGTTTCACTCCCTAAAAATCCTTTGTGTTCTGTATATTCATTCCTCCCTCCCCCACTAGCCCCTGGCAACCACTCATCTTTTCACTGTCTCCATAGTTTTGCCTTTTCCAGAATGTCAGAGTGGCGATGACGCAGTATGTAACTTTCTCAGACGGATTTTTCACATAGCATGTAAGCTTTTCCATGTCTTTTCATGACTTGATAGCTCCTTCCTTTTCAGTGCTGGATAATATTCCGTGGCCTTGCTGTGCTACACCTGGTTTATTTATCCACTTGCCTATGATGGGTATACTGGCTGCTTCCAAGTTTTGACAATTTCTCCTTCACCTTTGAAGGATAAGTGCACCGAGTACAGAATTCTAGGTTGATGTTTTAAAATGAAGTGTGGGGGATGCCTGGGTGGCTCAGTTGGTTAAGCGGCTGCCTTCAGCTCAGGTCATGATCCCAGCGTCCTGGGATCGAGTCCCACATTGGGCTCCTTGCTCAGCAGGGAGCCTGCTTCTCCCTCTGCCTCTGCCTGCCTCTCTGTCTGCCTGTGTTCTCTCTCTCTCTAATAAATAAATAAATAAATAAAAATCTTAAAAATAAAAAATAAAATGAAGGGTGGGAAATAAACCTTTGGTGACATAGTGGTCAGGTGTCAGGGAAGGGGAAAGGACTCCACAGTCCTGAGATTTGGTCTCTGTCTTTTCGTGAGCTTGTGTCCCCTGGACTATGGGCTTCACAAGTGCTTCTCAATTTTTTCTTTTTTTTTTTTTCTTTTCACCCTCCACCCCCCAGACGGTACAAGAGGTCTCAAGTGGACTGGAGTGGGATGTTTCCTTTCTCTCACATCAAAGCCTAGAGGAGAATGGAATCGGATCTCTCTCTTCCCTGTATGGGAAGTCAGAGCATGCTGGAGTTAGGTGTTTTCCTTCTCTCAGGCTGGTTAGGCTCTCATAAAATTCCAGTTGGTGAGGCTTGCATAAATAATTTCACTTGAGGGCAGGCTGTATTAAACAGAACAGAATGCTCTGGAGTATTTTTTTTTAATGGCTACTTTGCCCCTCTCCTACCAGAAAGCTGAGAGGCTTTTTCTCAAATCTTCACTGTGGGAAGCTGGCAGAGTTCCTGGAGGTAAGACACAAAGTGGGAGGGATCCCCCAGCCTGGAGTTTTTTCCCTCTCAGGCTTATCCATAATCAATCTCCCACAATTCATCAATGACAGGTCAGGTTTTCCTACTGCAGGACTGGCTCAAACAGGTGGATTTCTACTCTAGTGAATGGGTTCTATGTATCTGCCTGCCTGGCTGTTGAATTTTGAGGGCAGTGCCCTTGCTCTATGACCTCGCTTCTCTGACAGATCTAGGAAGCACTATTGATTTTTCAGTTTGTTCATCTTTTCCTCTGTCATTAAGATGGAATGATGACTTTTAAGCAACTTACATGCCCAACCAGAAAGCAAAAGTTCTCCTGCATTCACTTTTAGAGCATCTTCCTCCCTTCCTCAACTCCTGAGTCTTATCTTTGAACAATGTTGTACATTGTATCAGCAAATGTCCATTTCTCTGGGTTATGGGCCCCAAACCTCCTCCTTCCCATGATTTTGCAAACCGTGGTCATGTTATATTTACAGTTCTTCATTTCTTCAACTCAGATGAGTCATTTTGTGTGGTTGTCATAATCAACCAGTGGAAAGGAGCCCAAGGTCGGTAGGGGCTGGAAGTATCTGGAGATAAGCGCGCCTCTCTGAAATGAGATTGCCTCTTAGCACCCAGGGAAGACTTCAATACATTCTCTGTTGTCAGTTCCCACAGAGGGCTCCACATCTGTCTGCAAACAATGGTGTGATTCTCATTTTGTTTACTAAGACCAAAGAAGA
>ML109598.1:80338-97632 GCA_003697995.1 Taxidea taxus jeffersonii | reverse complement strand
AAAAAAAAAAAAGAATCTAGTGGAAAGAAAAAGAGCCAGTAGTCACAAAAGCAACGCTGAATTTGCCAACATTTGGGGATCACAGGACAATGAAAAATGTTTTCAGTGTAATTTTAATCTTAATTAATAGTAATAGTAAATGAATTTGCAAATACTTTATGTTTTAGGGCAAATGAAGTTTATTTAGTTAATGTGTTTGTTTTTGTAACATTAAAATAGCTTTAAAATAGATATTTAAATATCTTCCTTCTTAAAGAAAATCTAATCTTATTCATGCAGTGTCTTATTGAAATATTCTACATCCCTGTGGAAATTTTAGATCACTACTATCACTAGTATTGGATATGATTATCTAAATAACTTATACCAATGACTTGTTTTTCTAGCTTAGAATTTTTTGACATTAACTAGGTTGACATTAACTTTTGTTGTTATTGTTGTTGTTGTTGTTAATCATATGTTTGGATTCTGTGTACCACATTTAGTTTGGTTCATTGAAGAGATAGTTGACTGATTGACTTAATTGATGGAAATGATTAAAGCAAGATGAACACATAAGTTGTTATTGTATACAGACAACCAACTGATGGAGAATAAGTTGTGTATTTTATTCACTCAACAAATACTGAGAACTGCTAGAAGCCAACTTTTCCTTTAGGCACTGATAATTTCTTTCAATTGACTTAGAGTTTTGCAGGTTTCTTGGTAGGAACACTTTGCTGTTTTGAAGCAAGTACTCTTCATTTTGAAACTGTGTGTACTCTTCATTTTGTGACTTCCATTTTGAGAAAACTTTGGATCAGCTGGATTTTATTTATACATATTTTTGAGTGACACACTGTAAGTTAATCACACTTCACTATATATTTTGTCCCACAGACTAAGCTATTTTTCTTACATATCCATCTTAATATAAAAATGGCATTTACTATCACTTCATATTTACATAAACTTACTGAGATAAGTTCTTTTTTTAAGATTTTATTTATTTATTTGACAGAGAGAGAGATCACAAGTATGCAGAGAGGCAGGCAGAGAGAGGGGGCAGCAGGCTCCCCGCTGAGCAGAGAGCTTGATCCCAGGACCCTGAGACCATCACCTGAGCCAAAGGCAGAGGCTTAACCCACTGAGCCACCCAGGTGTCCCTGAGATAAGTTCTTGATGTGTGGGTTTTGATTTAAGTGCTGATTTTATTCATTATTTAATGAGTGCCTACTATATGCCAGGACAGTTCTAGTATGCAAGAGGGAGAAGTGTGAGATAGGATTGTGTATAAATGCCTTCTAATGCCATGGTAGAGAGCTTAACTTTTATGGACATCTATCAAAGGATCAAAGCAGGAGGGGGACATGAATAGATATACATTTTAAGAAGATCATTCTGAAAACTACAGAGGATGTTTTAGAGGAGAATGAGACCAGTGTTAGTAGACCAAGTAGGAAGCTATAGCAGTAATCTTCACAAGAAATAAGAAAGGTCTGAAAAAAGGCAATGATAATGGAGATAAAAAACAAGTGTACATATTCAAAAAATAAGAAGGAGACAGGATCTATAGAACTTGGTAGCTCACTGCCTATGAAAAATGAGAAGCAAGGGTCAAGAATGAATGCCAGTTGTGATGTTTGATGGAGTGATCAATGGCAGGGAGACCATTCATTCTGGTTAGACCAAGACAGTTCCAAGTTAAACTAGGGGTGGCAGGGTAATTATTAGTGAAACCCTTTCACTCTTAAAATTTTCCTGCTTTAGATAAATTATGTGACCACCCTAAAGAATGATCATGCTTTTCATGTAGTCTGGATAGTAAGGAAAATATTGGATTGGCAGTAAAGCAACAGCATTTAAGATAAGGCTCTCCAAAGAGGAATACTCTGTACACAAATAGATTTGTGGGTATGTAGCTAGGAGAGAAACACTGAAGTTGAGATGTAGATTTGAGCACAATCAGATGGAAATGAAAGTACAGAGATAGCATGTAAAGAATGAAAAGAGAAAAACACTCAAGATAGAATCTCAAGAAAAAGTAAAGTTGAAAACAAGGGGAATATACAAAGATTGGGAAGTGACTGCTGGAGACAGCAACCTACTAGGAAGAAAGCCAAGGAAATCAAGTCATAAGGACAAAGAAAAAAGGGAATTTCAGGAAAGACAAAGTAGGCAACAGTGTCAAGTACAAGTAAAATAAGAACCAATATCTACCATTAGGTTGAGCAATTTGAAAGTAGGTGATGACTTTGGCAAGGGCAAATTCAATGGCCTGATGGGTTTAATATCCAAATTACAGTAGGTGGGAAGAGGCAAGCAATGATGTATAAAAGGAAAGCATGGGCTTTGAAGTCAGACAGACCATTTCACATCCCCTAAGCTCTAAATGGTCTGTAACTTGGACAGGTTGCTTACCTTTAATCTTGCTCACCTTTCATTCATTCATTCAACACTGATTCATCAGACATTTATAGAGCACATAATATGTGGCAGGCACTATACTAAGAACAAGCTAGCCCTGAACAACTTGTGTCCCTGACATGGAAGAACATGTCTTTTTTACAGTATAATATAAGGAGTGATGTTAGATGTATGAGCAGCACATTTTGCTCTGATTATAAGCCCCATTAATAATAATAATAATAATAAACAACTAGCATTTATTAAGTTTTTCCTATATGCCAGGCACTGTCCCTATATGAATTATTTCACTTTATTCACTTAGCATATCGTATAAAAACAATGAGAGGAATACTATTTTTAGTTCCAATTTGTAAATAAGGAAACTAAGGCTTGGGAGGTTTAGGACTTGACGTCACCCTAATAAGTAGAATAGTGAGTACAGTCAAATTTCAAAGTACACATTTTAAATTACTATTCTGCCTTTCATCAATATCATCAATTGTCAGATTGTTTTCATTTTATTCATTATTGTATTCCCTGGACCTACTTAGTTCCTGACACATAGTTCCTGACAAATATTAATATATTTGTGGAAGGAAGGTAGAAAGAGAAGGAAAGGGTAGAGCAGGGAGGGAGAAAAGAAGGAAAAAAGAAGGAAGAAAGGGGAAAAAGGAAGAGAAAGAGGAAGAAAGGAATAAGGACTGAAGGGGAAAAAAAAAGAGTCCTATAAGAAGGCATGGAGTGACAAGTTCTGTGTAGGAGTCAGAGAATTTTTATACATGGGCTGGATTAAAGTCATTTGTTAAGGTAAGAAAGAGAAGTTAATCTACAGCATTTGGCAAATAAGCTCTTTTTCACTCTCATCTGCCTCAAATGGCAGGCCTCCTCATTTCTAATCCTCTAAAGTTTTTTATCTTTGACCACATGACCCAGAGCCTCAACATTACTGATGACCACTTTCTCGAATATTTTGCTCTAAATCACAACTAAGCTTACTGACAAGCCTGAGCTTCTTCTGACCCCCATGTTTTGCCAATCATATAAGATGTCAAATTCTAATGATTATTTTCTCAGGACATCTTGTAGGACTTCTTATCCAGACACACTAAGTTTTGACAGAAAAGAATCACTTCTGGACAAAATGCCACCAGGAACGGTGGCATTTAAACTTTCTTATGATTGCCACAATTATGAGGGAAGAACAAAACTCCTAGCTACTTTAAAACGCACCTGACCTTCATTTCAATCATTGCTGCTGGTCTTTCAAACCTCTGATATTTGTTGTTTCTTACCTACTCATGGGTAAATCATGCCAAAAGGCATGAAAACAAAACAGAACACAAAATAGTGTTTAGTGTTCAGAAGGTTGTCCTTAAACTGACCAGTATTACTTGGGCAAAATATTGGAAGTATATTTTACCTGTGTTCACTTGTTTGAACTGTTTGGAAAAATCACCTACTTACTTTTTATAGTTTTTATAGATAGAGAACTAAACCAAGGAGCAATCCTTTTTAATTGACCTTTTAAATTTCCTGAATGCATTTATTTTCCATGACTGTTACTGTTACCTAGGTTGTTTTAGCATGTTTTTTTCAGTTTTAGGTAGTAACTTATTCTCATGTAAAGCCTAGAATACACAGTTTCACAGGCCATGTATATATATTTTACATTGCCTTTCTTTCATAACCCATATGTGGTCACCAAGAACCTAAGTTCCAAGCAAAAGATCTACTGGTCACACCTCCAAAATAATGGAAAATTGGTAAGTTCACTTTAGTCCCTACCTTAAAATCTTCTTTTATTTCAACATATGTTCCAGAATACCCAATTCTTAATTATTCTCTTGATTTTGTCTAACATCATACAACATGTAACCTGGTCTCTGAATGATTCTTCATTGAACAACACAAAATCCATGAATATTGATCAGAGAGAAGACTAGCACTGATTGAAGGAAACTTTTGCTGACTTTTACTGAAGATTAGACTTTGTCCTCCTAAAGGCTTGGTAAAGGTAATACCTTTGTTTCACTAAGTACTCCTTAATTTGGAATTACAAAGGCAATTAGCTCTCTAATGGGTTAGAGCAACTGAGGTGAGAGACTAGGGGAGAAAGTGAATATCAGATGATGTCTGTTAAAGCCAAGAAAAAACAATAACCAAATCATTCTTGGTAAAAAAAAAAAAAAAATCATCTTTCTTATAAATGTCTCTCCTTTTTTTTTCACTTTTCAAAACTAGAGTGTGTCTAACTTTATTGCTTAGTATGTATGAGGAAAATCTATTCTGACACCTTATATGTAAAGATTGGCATTCATGAACACATAGAGCTCTACCTTATGTTATTGATTGAGTATATAAGTAGACGTTACCTTCCAAAACTTCTGGATCATTGCTGGGTACCTAAACACTCAGGGGAAAGGGAGAAAGATAGCTCCCAGCTTTATAAAAACAGTTTATTAAAATAGAAAATAACCACTGTAAGATTCAAAGTGGGCAGGCATTGAAAAGCTGAGATATAAAAGCGACAGCTGCAAGGTTATTTATTGCAGTGAAAAAATAAAATTGCATAAGCTTAAGGTGTATAAAAAGTAGCAAAGAAAGGTCTGCTGTGCTTGCATTTCATTTAGAAAAGCAATATCTTTGAGCAACCAGAGCACTTAGCACTAGACCTAGTTTATAGCTGGTGCTCAATAAATGTTAGTTGAATCTCAATAGCCTGATTTAAAAATGAATCAAGTTGTTTAAAATTGCTATGATGGTAATGAGTTTATACAGCCAGTACAATGTAGCATTATAAAAATAACCCAGGCCCAGATTTCAATCTCACTCTGACACTAGCTGAATAACCATAGGCAAGTCATTTTACTTCTTTTGGATTTTTCATTTCAATAATAGGCATATAACATCTAATTTGCAGACTTAATAGGAGAATGAAATGAGATTTCAAATGGAAGAATGCTTCTCAGTAAATGCAGATATTATTGTTGATCTTTTTAATTAGAGAAGGAATTTTTATTTCCCTAATCTTTAAGGTTAAGGGACGAATCATTGTTCTTTATGGTATATATGGGCAAGGAAATGGTATACATTTCTCCAAAACTCAATCCTATTTTATTATCCATTGACTAAAATATCCAATAATATTCTGATTATTTTGTTCGTCTTGTTCGCTTACAAGTTGATAATACATTCTAAAGGTGATTGGGAGCATTTTGACCGCTCTCCTTCCTCAGGGTCAAATTGGCATGTTGATAGATTTGGCATAATTGTGTTCTCTGCCGGTTTGTTGTCATTAGGATAAACTGAAACACCATCAGGACCATCTCAGTGCATTCAGTAAACTGAAGCAATGAAATCTTGCATCACTTTCCTGAAGCTGGTTGTTTATATTAACACATATTTACATGCATTGAAGATTCCATTGTGATGGCTTCCATCCTGGAGCAAAAGGCAATAGCTATCTTAGTGTACAAAGGAATTTCCCAAATGTGAAATAAATGCTGCAGGGCTTCAAATACAGTTATACAAAGGAATCAAAATAATAAGACTGAGTTAAAAAAAAAGTTAAAAACTTAAATACACAAATTACATTTCATTCTAGAAAATATGTGTAGATAAGCCCATTCTAAGGTGTTTTTTTCATATCAATAACTAGCTTCAGTATCTGCATATCTAATAGTCACCAACTTGATATCACACAAAATGAGCACCAAGTACATATAAAATTGATTTAAATCACAGTATTCAATATTTTAAAAATATATTTATTCTACAAATGTTTACATAGAATTTTGCCATACCTTCAGTTTAGTTGATAATGAAACAATGGAAGAATTAAAATAAAGGATACAAAGCTGTTATAAACCACCAAGAACACTAAAGGATTTGGAAATATTTATAAAATAAATACTTAAATTCTTAAAAAGTGAAACAAAATAGTATGATTGATTTTTAGGTTCCCCTAAAATTATGTCTTATTTTTAAATATTCTAGATCAGAAGTACAAAATTTTAAGTAATGGAAATACTTTTTAGTATATGTGCTGCCAAAGCGAGCTCAAGCAATGGAAATATTTTTTAAACCACATAAGTTAATCATCTATAGCAATGCATTAGCTTTCTCATTTGTCAGCGTTCTGATTTGGCTAATTTAAGTATTCATTCATCACAGAAAACTGTGGCATAAAACAAGTCTCTTTGAATCAGATGTTTTGTTCAGGAGGTTATTGGTTCATATAATTATTTCTTTTGTGGCAACTCAAGAAATAGAGCAGTTATTAGTAAACTTCATTTGAAATACCTTACCACTGTTTCAAAGATATTTTATCACTTGATCTGTATGTATCAGTAAATCAAAGCTCATATATTTGTCTCACAACCTCAGCTCACAGAATGTTAAGTCAAGCTAATAAGCAGCATCGATCATACCCCACTGGATGAGGTAGTATGTATTACAGGCACTCTCCCTGTAATCCATCCATTATGTGGAACATCTGCTACAAATTATCCAACCTCCAGGACTGCTCTATTTAAGTGCTCTGCAAGAGCCCACTGTTTCCATTTCTCCAAATGAGTTAGATGGTGGTATCAGGATTGTACCAAGTTCATTGTCACAATTTGACAGCAGTCATCTTTCAGTCTGTGCCAAACTCTTAATGGTACATTGCGTAATGGTATATGTCTTCTTACAGTTGTCTAGCAAAAAGTCCTCCGAGTATAAAGCATCAGCCATCAAGATACCCCTAAAACTATTCTGTCTCCATTATTTCTCCATTATGTGTCATTGGGAATAATAATTCCAAATTCACTTCATGGTATATTTGGGAACATAAGCCACAAAGACATCTATAAATTATTCATAAGTGAATAGTGATAGTGAACAAATTTAAAAGTCCATGCTTTATTTTTTATCTTAATTTGCATTGCAGAATTGTAATGAGTCATACACAATAAACTCAATATTGGATTTATATAAAGTTTTGCAGAACATGGCACCTTGCATATTTTAGCACCCCTTATAGAATTCCTGTAGGATTTCTTTAACTCATTTTTTCTTAGAATTTATTTAATTTAGTTTAATAAATTAATTTCAGGATAGTATCTGGGTTGCTTGAAGTTTTTAATAAAAAAGGTGATTATTTTTATTTGTTCTTGCAACTTGTACAATAGACCCTCAAATATCTATTTTCCATTTCAGAAAGATCACCTTCGATGGATGGACAGTATTATTTTTCTATTGGAATATATACAGTGTGCACAACTTCAACTCATGTAAAACTACATTAAATGTTTATGCCTGCTTTACTCCCTGCAATTGTCGGCTAATTTACCTTTCACCTGATTTATGTGATAATTGACTGAGAAGTGTTTGTATTGTCCAAAAAGAAGCACAGAATTCTTTAAACATCTTAAACAGTGATATGGAGAGTCTCACATTGGTAATTAAATGCTTCAGCCAAAAGTGGCACAGGTCATTTCAGCTCACAACTCAGTGGTCTAAACCAATCACTTAGCCCCATTTAACCCAAAGGAGACAGAGTTATAATGACAAACACACATTCACAAATTATACCTAGCAGGATATATTTCATGAAATTCCAATTTTATAAGACTGGTGTAGGGGAAGGATAATGTCACTTTGTTTTGTTTTGCTTTGTTTTCCTTACATCATAAGTAGAAAAACCACCACACTCTCAATAAGATTTCAAGAAACTGGTATGCAAAACATTCTCAGAGATTACCACTATCATTGAAACTACACTGACAACTTCAACTCAGCAACACCAGTACAATAAGACAACATTGGAAAAATGATTTACCAAATCATTGCAATTTACATTTGCTACCAATATGTTATTGCAAAGGTTTTGCAGTTTTAGCATTAATGCTGACATTAACATTTTCAAGTATTTAAATAGATTTTCCCCACTATCTTCCTATAGCCTCTGAGGGCTTCCCTTCCACTTTTGCTCTCTGGTTTTCAGTGGCTTCTTTCCTTTGATTTTTCTCTTGTGTTATCCAGAGTGGCTTCTTATCACACTTAGATAAAATCTAAATTCATCACCATTGCCCTTAAATCTCTCTTCTATCTGGCACCTACTGACCTTTCCCACATTATCACCCTCCTCTATCTCCTTTCTCTAACTTTCTTTCCACCACACCAGAATCCTTTCTGTTCCACAATTCTGCTTAACTCATCAACACTTAGGAATGTTGCCACTGATGTTCTCTGCCTCGAAAACTTACTCATAATATGTATGTGGCTGGCTGGTTCCTTATCATTTATTTTTCAGCTTCTTTCTAATGTTTCCTATCTCACCTCCATCTGACCTTCACCCTACTTTATTTTCTTTATAGCATTTATTACTATCTGAAACTATCTCATTCATTTGTTCATTGGCCTTCTTTTCCTCCCTAGAAAGTAACCCTGATCCCCAGGGTCTGGCACACAGTAGGTATTTCCTCAATATTGTTAAGCAAATTATTAAATGTAAGAATAAATGACTAATTCTTTTTCCCAAAGTGAATAATTACATTTTTAAAATCAGATAAATAGAGAAGAATAGCATATGAAGTAGTAATTGAATAAACAATAATCTTAGGCATTTAATATTAAATATATCGCCATGTCATGTGACATGGCAATAAGGCAGACACTGTGAAATATGAGAAAAAACTATATGGGAATAATATGGTGGGGTCAGGTTTCCAGAAGTTTCCTATAATGGCAATCACAAAACAGTTCTTTGAAGCTTGGCACTCCCATCTTTATAATAAATACCTTGGCATTTTTTCACGATTTTACCTATTTTTTGCAACATACACACATACACACATTTTCACAAGAAATGTTGATTGAAATATTAAAAATCAGGGACACCTGGGTAGCTCAGTGGGTTAAGCCTCCGCCTTCAGCTCAGGTCATGATCTCAGGGTCCTGGGATCGAGTTCCGAATCCTGCTCTCTGCTCAGCAGGGAGTTTGCTTCCCCCTCTCTCTCTGCCTGCCTCTCTGCCTACTTGTGATCTCATGTGCTCTCTCTGTCAAATAAATAAATAAATAAATAATCTTGGAAAAGAAAAAAGAAAGAAAGAAATATTAAAAATCAAATGCAAATAGCAAAGGAGGACTTATATCCTGGCTTCTGGCTAAACAGAGTATATGGGAAAGAAACTAAATAGAAGTGCTAAAGAAAAGGCTTCTGTGTCCATTAAAGATTTATGTCCATGAGACAAATTTTTGAACTATCCATTGAAACATCAGCCAGCTAACAGCCCAGCATCTTATTATCTTGCCTTATTTGCAACTGAAGGGGCCCAACCCATGTCCTGGAAGCTCCGCCATGTACAGTTTGATCTGTTTGTTGGGATATGAACTTTCTGGAAGCAGCTTTAATTTACTGCAATAGGTGCATCACCGTATTTGTTGAATCTTCCCCTGTATTTCACATGGACTCTAATTAACTTGTATGGCCACCAATTACACTTAATTCAATTCTTACCTAAAATCTACCTACTCAATAGGTGGGCATAACTTCCTTGATACTCATCATGCCAACTTTTAAAACTCAGTCACCTCTGTTTTTGGTTATGAACAAACATGGGACAAAAAGAATTTAATTGAACAATGTTGACTGAGCTCCATATTTTTCATTTCACATAAGTTTTCAATATTGTTAGCTATACTGATATTTGACTGTTATTGATTCCCTATCACACAACTATTCCTGATCTTTTTGACTGTCTTCAGGGTCAAAACTAGCATCTTCTTACCTCTGCACTTCAGTGTTATTCTCAAAATTTATTCCAATTGAAATTAATTGCTTTAACTTGACAGGAAAACTTTTGAGATCTTCCTCCAGATTTTCTCTTTATTCTAACATTATTCTTGCAATTTATCCAAGCATGAAATTCTGGAATAATATGTCATTCCCACCCTTCACTCTTCCTCTATACTATCTAATGTGTTGGTCCACCTCCCATTTAAAAACATTTATTGGCCCTCCACTATTTACATAACAAAGTTCAAACTCATTGTCCTGGTATTCAAGGTCTTCTATCAACCTCTTTTTCTCCACTTTTATAGACTTTTGATATTCTGATCAAACTTCAACTGCTTTCCCTCTCTTCAAAAATATCTTGAATTTTCCAGTCTTTTAGGATATTTGTTTACTTATTTCTTATCACCAAATAATAATGTCATCTGTTCCATCTTAAGTACCAGCCCAGAGGAACTGTCTTCTTAGAATCATCACTAAAAGAAAAAAAAGAAAGAAAGAAAGAAAAAGAAAAAAGAAATCCTTCCAGCCTCATTATCTAAAGAATTTTCTGTGACTTAGGGATGTGAAGTATATTCCTAAGTCATTTTGGTTGGAAAATGACAAGGGCTGTATGAGAACTAGGTCTTATGGTATCCACTCAGCCTTTGTTTTTCAAAGCTGTCAAGTTTAGCTTTTTGGTTTTGTTTTCGCATGGTAACATCTCTAAACCTTTCAGTTTTCTCCTTTTCTTTTTCCTTTTTTTTTTTTTTAAGTCAGTGTAGCAGTGAAAAACACACAGAGCATTTAATTATGGGTATATAAAATGAGGTTTTTCAATTTTGCTCTAAAATTCTTTGATTTTTCTTTCTTTTTTAAAAAGATCTTATTTATTTATTTGAGAGAAAGAGAGCATGGAACAAGTAGCGGGGAACCCGAGGGAGAGTGAGAAGCAGACTCTCCACTTAGCAGGAAGCCCAATGTCAGTCTCAATCCCAGGACTTTGAGATCGTGACTTGACCCAAAGACAGCTATTTAACTAACTGAGCCACCCAGGTGCCCCTGATTTTCCATACTTTGTTGAACTTTATTGTCATAAGAATACATTTACTAAAATAGTACATCTTTAATAAGCTCCAAGTCTCTAACCAAAAGTATTCATTCCATTATCCTACAGGTAAATTTTTAAATCACTTTAATAATAACATTGCAGTATGTGCTTACCTATCTATCTGGCTATTTGCTTCTAGTTGGCGTGCTGTTCTGTCAGTTCTCCCAGTTGACTTGTTTTTTCCAACTCCAAGGAGGTATATCTTATAATTAGATATGTTGAAGATCCTCTTTTCAGGTTACTTTTGCTAATATAACCAATCTTTGTGTAGGTAAGGAATTATTCCAGTGTTAATACTTCCTAAACCAAGGAAGTTTCAGTTATCCTTTGTCTCTTAGGATGCTTACAGTTGCAAGTAATATAAAAACTAATTCAAATTGGCTGAAACAATAAGGAAATTTATTGGCTCTCATGAGAAGAAGCTGAAGCAGATTTTTAAATTGATTAATTCAGCGTCTCAAGTGTTTTTTGTTTTTTGTTTTTTGTTTTTTTTTTTCCCCCAAAGACCCAGGTTGATTCCATCTCTCCATTCTTGTCTACAATGTTGGCCTTACCCTAAGGCTCATGGTAGTCATAGGCTGACTGCCAAGAATAGTATAGGCTAAGTGCTTTACTGTTGCCATACAACAGGCAAAAGAACTAGCATATCTCTACAAGTGTCCATCCCTTCATTTAGTTTTGCCTGTCTAGACCATGAACCAGCATCCAACATGAGAAGATTATCATGATCTGATTGGCTTAGACTTAACTTCCTAAACCAGTCATGACAGGAGCAGGTGAAATTGCCAAAATAAGCATAAACTAATCAGGGTCACCCATAGAATGGGGGTTAATTCCCTATACCACTTTGTGATAGGTAGAGTGAATATTAGGGAATGAGCCAGAAAGTCCACTTCATTTCTTTCATATGTTTCTACCTCCAAATTCATTTTCAATCAATAAAAAAGTTTGCCTCCTACTCATAATTATTTTTAATGCTCTGAAATTTACATTTTCTATATCTGTGCTGAATTATGTGAAGTAATGTTGAGTACTAATAAATAGGACAGAGTTAAATCTCTAATACATACGAAATTAAGAATCAGAATTGAACACCAGGTCCATCACTGGGGTGTTGTGTAACCTTGAATGAGTCACCTGAACTCTCTGAGACTCAGTTTTCTCATTTGTGGAAAGGGAGTGTTAATATCTGATTTGCCTTTTTTTTTTTTAAATACCTGATTTGCCTTAAAGATTAGAGAGAAAGTACATAACATTTAGCATAAAGCCTTCAACTTGATAAATAGGCATTGAGTCATCCTTTTAACATTTTTCCTATTTTACATTATAAGCTCCCAGAAGATATTGCTTGTTGAATTTGCTAAAAAGAGTACTTTTTTTTCAAATTATTTTCATATCTATCCTTTATATTTTGGTAGAACCAAATGTAGTACATAGGTTCTGATTTTTATTGGTAAAAAATGAAGCATAGTGAGATCATATGACATTGTCAAAGTTACCATGCTATTGAGAGGTCCAACCACTGCTAGTATATAACTATTTACAAAATAATTTTTATTACATTGCCCCTTGTAATCCTGACAATAATGATAACATTGTTATTATCATCCCCTTTATAAAATGTAAGGAAATTGAGGTTTAATGAGGTTCAGAAATTTGCCCAAGTTTCAGAAACTTATACAGAGCTCTTACATAAGGATTCAGGACTGGAATAAGATTTTTCAGACTCTTTATCCAAATCTCTTTTCTTTAGATTATTTTTTCTTGAAATACAGGGTGCATAAAAATTTCCTAGGCATTTTATACAAAATGAAATTGAAATTTAGTAGCTATTGAATAAAAAAGTAAATCTCCTGAGCAGAGATTTGAAATTCGAAGACTAAATAGGTTAAATGGTTAAAATTAGGAGAGACAAAAATTTCACACTGAGGGACCCATTACATAGATGACAGATAATAATGATAATAACAATAATAATAATGACAGTGATAGAATAAACAGTGAGCTTTACCAATTAATTGAGAACAAAAGTGTTTTAAAAAAATTAGAACTGTTTATCATTAATTTCCATCCTTATCCACCCCCACTAAAAATAGAATTGGTTATTCTCATAGGACTGAGATCAGTAGGAAAGGGTCACTTAAATTAGGTTAGTAAATATTAAAGAAATCTAAGAATACTCTCAAGATGTCATGAAAAACATGATAATAAAGAAGTATCTGAGGAAAAAATAAAGAAAATTAGATGCAATACTATATGAGGTTGGATGTTGCCATCCCATTACGTCAAGATCATGTCAGGACACTTCTTGTATAAGAATATAATATCAATAAAATCATGCTCTCTAAATCAGTCATGCCATAAGTCTTCATAATTCTATTCTAAAGATGAAAACCTTAAAGACCAGTTATTAATAAATATGAATATGTAATGTGCTACAGAAAATCTATTCACATTATTGACTATCACTTTTTCAAATTTATTTTTTATTATTTTTTATCTGAGTTCAGTTGAAACACAATATTATATTAGTTACAGGTGTACAACAGACTGATTCAACAAGTTATATGTTATGCTGTGGTCACCAGAAGTATAGCTACGTCTGTCATCACACGAGGCTATTACAACATTATTGGCTATATTCCCTGTACTATAACTTTTATTCCTATTATTTATTCATTCCATAACTGGAAGTCTGTATTTCCCACTCCCCTTTACCCATTTTGGCCATGTCCCCACCTCCTCCTTCAACCATCAGTTCTCGGTATTTATAGGTCTGATTCTGCTTCTTGTTTCTTTATTTATTTGTTTTTGTTTTTATATTCCACCTATAAGTGAAATCATATGGTACTTGACTTCCTTGTCTGACTTATTTCACTCAGCATAATACCTTTTAGGCCTAACCATGCTGTAGCAAATGGCAAATCTCATCTTTTCTTACGGCTGAGTAATATTCCTGTGTGTGTGTGTGTGTGTTTGTATCACATATTTTTTATCTATTCATCTGTTGGCAAACACCTGGGTTGCTACCATGTCTTGGCTGTTGTAAACAATGCTGTAAAAAACACAAGGGTGCATATACCTTTTTGAATTAGTGTTATCTTTTTCTTTGAGTAAATACCCAGTACTGGAATTACTGGATCATATAGTATTTCTATTTTTTAATTTTTTGAGGAATTTCCATACTTTTTTCCAAAGTCGCTGCACCAATTTGCATTCCCACTAACTGCAAGAGGGTTTCTGTTTCTCCACATCCTCACCAATACTTTTTTTCTTATCTTTTTTATTTTAGCCATTCTGACATATATAAGGTGATTTCTATTTTTATTTACATTTCCCTGATGGTTAGTGATGTCAAACATCTTTTCATGAGTCTGTTGGCCATTTGTATCTCTTATTTGGAAAAATGTCTATTAGGGTCCTCTGCCCATTTTTAATCAGATTATTATTTATTAAGTGTTGAATTGTGTAAGTTTTTTATTTTAGTGTCTGTTTTTGTTTTCCTTGCCTTGGGAGATATGTTTGGAAATGTTGTTATGGTTGATGTCAAGGAAATTATTTCCTATGTTACTTACTTTCTAGGAGTTTTATGGTTTCAGGTCTCACATTGAGGTCTTTAATTCATTTTGTGGGTATTTTTGTATATAGTGTAAGAAAGTTGCTTATTTTCATTCTTTTTTTTTTAAACACTTCATTAATTTGCATAAATGGCTTGTACAGGGGCCATGCTAATCTTCTCTCGAACATTCCAGCTTTAGTATATATGCTGCCAAAGGGAATAGCAGTTTCATCAGTTTGCATGTAGTTGTCCAGTTTTCCCAGTACCATACATTAAAAAGACTGTCTTTTCTCCATTGCATATTCTTGTTATACATTAATAGGCTACACTGACATGGTTTTGTTTCTGGACTCCCTATTCTCTTCCATTGATCTATGTATTTGTTTTTGTGACAATACCATAATTTTTGATTACTATAGCATTGTAGCATATCAAAATCTGAGAATGTGATACCTCCAGGTTTGTTCTTCTTTCTCAAGATTACTTTTGTCATTTGGGGTCTTTTGGGGTTTTAAACAAATTTTAGCATTATTTGTTCTAGTTCTGTGAAAAATGCTATTGGTATTTTGATAGATATTACATTGAATATGTAGATTGCTTTGAGTCATTTGGACATTTTAACATTATTAATTCTTTCAATCCCTGAGCATGGTATATCTTTCCATTTGTCTTTGTTGTCTTCAATTTCTTTCATCAGTGTTTTATAGTTTTCAGAGTATAGATCATTCATTCATCTCTTTGGTTAACTTTATTCTTAGGTATTTTATTCTTTTGTGTGCAATATAAATGAGGTTGCTTTCTTATCTCTTTCTGCTACTTCATGATTAGTGCATAGAAAGTCAATAGATTTCTGGGTATAATTATGTATCTTGCTACTTTACTGAATTCATTTATTACTTCTAATAGTTTTTTGGTGGAGTCTTCAGAGTTTTATGAGTAGCATTATGTCATCTACAAATAGTGACAGTTTAACTTCTTTGTGAAGATGAATGTATTTTATTTCTTTTTGTTGTCTCATTGCTATGGCTAGGATTTCCAATACCATGTTGAATATAAGTGGTAAGATTGGACTTCCTTATCTTGTTCCTAATCTTAAAGCTAAATCTTTCAGTTTTTCACCATTGAGTATGGTGTTAGCTATGGGTTTTTTTTATTTATGGGTTTTGTTATGTTGAGGTATATTCTAAACCCATTTTATTAAGAGAATTGAACTAATGGAAAATTGTTTTGTGAAGAGTTTTGGTTGTTACTTTTTAATGAAGTTTTGTTGTTACTTATATACGGGCTTTTAAATTGGGTCTATGCAAAATGGTCCTTTGTACTGAATGGTTCATTATATGTATTTAAACTACATGATAAAAATTTAAAAAATCCCAGAGGCACCTGGGTGGCTCAGTCAGTTAATTGTCTGACTCTTGATTTTGGTTCAGGTCATGATCTCAGAGTCCTGAAATCAAGTCTGTGTCAGCTTCTGTGCTCAGTGGGGAGTCTGCTTGAAAGCCTTTCCCTATACCCCTCCCCACCAAAATAAATAAATAAATCTTTTTAAAAATTTTTAATTTATTCTTTGTGGCCTGAGTTATTGAGTTTTTTTTCTCTGTATTAACATATTCTTTTAGACAGTAGCTAAATCTCATTCTTACTTGGTTAGAAAGGCATGTTCAGGAACTTGTTTCCATGAATAATTGTATTTTTCCGCAGCATAGTCCTACATGTGTTGAGAAGTAAGAGGCATTTGTCCCCAAGAAATATTTATAGGATTAAAAATAGAACCAGTTTAAGACACCATTGTATATTTGGTATCAATTTTTTTTAGTTTTAAACAATATAAGGCAAAGACCTATTTAATGTTTTAAATCCCAAGTTTAATTTTTCACTTAAAATTTCTGTATGAAAAAAATATTACATGAAAGTCCCCAAAATCAAATAAAGTGAAAGCAATACGAATCTATATAAAATGTAAAAACAAAAAATACAATGTAACAATAGGGATTTTTGTTGAATCAGTAGATGTCAGATTCAGACAGGGAAAAGAATGCTATCTAGATGAGAAAGGGCCAGAAAAGTTGGCATGAGGAGTCAGCTACAGTAATTAGGAGGATTTTTAAAGAGTTTTTCTTCAAGAAATGTTGGACAATCACATGAGAAGAACTGGTTGGCTCCACCAGTTCTTGTCTACAAGGAGAATGGGTAATAATTTCACAAGTCAGTACACAATTTCCAATTTATTACCACATTAGTTTGTCATAATTTGCTTTGAACAGGAAATATCACTTGATTGGCTGTCAAATGAAAGCCAAACCCTGTTTCAACACTTTTAACCCCAAAGCAGCGGGACTGTTTCAATTACTCCTTCCTAATCTGAAAAATAGCATGGTTGAACTAGATGACTGCTGTTAATTTAAAAATTCCAAGGTTCTGTAACATTACATAACTATCAAATGAAGTCTTAGATTCTTGTTTCATGCCCCCAGCCTAA
>ML109598.1:44948-79938 GCA_003697995.1 Taxidea taxus jeffersonii | reverse complement strand
AAGATAACAGCTTTAGAAGCTATGAGGAGACATATATTTTATTTGCTTTTCAGCTTTAAAAGTCAGTGTCTTCTCAAGAGAAGAAAATTTTCTAAGTGAACATTAGGTCAACAAAATGAGCTGATCTGATAACAATCTAATAGCAATCCTAAGGGCCCTTGATTGAGAGTAAATTAAATTCATGAGAGCATGGCTTCTGCCAGGGGCTTTTGTGCTTTGTCTTTGCTCAGCAGTCCTCCCAAGAAGAAATTAAGAGACTATATCCATTCTTCTAAATTATCTATTTTCAAATAAAATATGTAACACTATCTAATAACACTGTTGCTATTAGTGAGTGAGGGGTGAGGAGGGGACCTTTCCAGACTCCTTCCTACCTGATAATGAATCATTACAGCTAAGTATAAAGTTAATATAGTTTCTGTTAAATGAGAGGCATCTGTATAACATTCAGATACTAACTACTATCACACATTTGTCATCTGTGAGATATTTATCTCCTATTAATCTATTTTCAAAGATGTCTAATGTAAATTAGCTATAACCTTTAAAGAGAGAATTTACTCCCTTATTAAAAAAAAAGGCAAAAAATGGCAAAACTATGACCATCATTAACAGGCCTTAAGAACAAAGGTATTGTTTGTATTAATATAATATTAATGTAATTCACTCCTAAATATAGACAGAAAGATAATTATAGCCACCTTTCAGTATGTAATGTCTAAAAATGTATGTTTTTCCATAAATGAGCATTGATAAGCCAATACCAGTATAATAACCATAAATCTCATTTTCACTTTTATTATGGTTGAAAATTATATTTAATGTTTAAAAAGGTAAATCACATCATTAATTTTTCAGAATATTTTTACAAGAATATATTCATAAAATTTTAGGATTTATAAGGATGTAGAAAAATTATCTGTCCACAGGGTTTAATAATTTATTAAATCATATGAAATCACTTATTTGCTTCATTCATGGAGCTATTCTTTCAAATTTTTTTTGCCATCTTACTCAACTCGACTGAAAAAACTTTTAAACATATATATTTTTTCAGATGTATTTTAATTTAAAAAAATAAGTTACTGTATTAGAACTTTGTCTTATATGATAATTATTTTATTTTAAAACATCCTTTTACTTGTTAATTGTTGCACAGTATTCCAAATTCAAAACAGCTCCTCTGTCCTTTCTTACCTTCTTTTTTCCTTCTTATCCCTTCTTTCTTTCATCTTTCCTTCTACAAATATTTGAGTGCCTAATATATGCCAACTACTATGTTGAATATTCAGACAAGTGGAAATTATAGAAAAATAATTATAGCCAACTTAACAAGAGCTATAATAAGATGGAAAATATATTCCAAACACTTGAACATAACATTGTCATTACATGGCATTTGCTTTTTGCAAACAATCTGTCTCTGCCACAAGATTTTAACATAACTAGAGCTGAACCCTATCTTGTTCTCCTATAAATCATTTCCCCCACTTATCTCACACCACTCAGCTTTATGCATAATGGGCCTCCAGTAAATGTTTGTTAAATAGAATATACTTACAACAGTAGATACATAAAATATGGAGGCTTTTTTTTAAATAATAACTTTAAAAATATTTTTAGATGTTTATTGTCTAGAATTGGAAAAGCCAAACAAGTAAAGAATAAAATTTAAGTCATCTACATTCTCATTTCCAAGCAATAACAATCACCATGCATACGTCAATGCATTTCTTTCTGGTCTTTTCCTTTATGTGTTTGGGAAGTAACTATACATACATGTTTACATACAATTTTCATTCTAATTTTTTCACTTTTTATATTGTGAACATTTTCCACATGGTAAATAATCCTAAATATTAGTCAGTTTAATGGCTGCCTCATATTTTATCATAAAATGTTATGGTTTAAACATTACATGATTATTGGACAATTACTTATTTATAGTAGTTTGTAATTATAAATAATTGTACAGCCACAGACAGTGTCCTGGATACACAAATTTTGTTCACTCTCACTGATTATTTTTCTAAGGACTATACTTGAAAAAATAGCCACATATAGAGAATACTTGGATATTTATTAATCATGTTTTAAATTATTTTTTGTTCTAGATGAAGTTTTTAAAAAAATTTAGAGTAATTATTACCCACTGTTAAAAGAAATATGTCTTTCTTTAAGAAAACTAATTTTACATTTTCTAGAACATTAATATTCAGAAAGGCAAATTATTTTAAGTTAACGAATAGCTATTTTCCACTGCATTTCTTGTCATGTCTCACACATAAGTGGTTATTAATGCTTTTTGAATAAGTAAATAAATAGAAGAGATGGAATGGAACAGAATAAATGGAACAATATAGAAGAGCTTAATAAGCAAAATAAGTCAATCAGAGAAAGATAATTATCATATGATCTCTCTGATATGAGAAATTTGAAAGACAGGGCAGGGGCTCATGGGGGGAAGGGAGGGAAAAAATGAAACAAGATGGGACCAGGGAGAAAGACAAACTGTGGGCTGCTGGAGCGGGGGCGAGGGGAGGAATAGGGTGTTTGGGTTATGGACATTGGGGAGGTTATGTGCTATAGTGAGTGCTATGAATTGTGTAAGACTGAGGATTCACAGACCTGTACCCCTGAAGCAAATAATACTTTATATGTTAATAAAAAATAAAAATAAATAAATTTTAAAAATGAATGAATTATGTTACTAACTATTCTTATTTGAATACATTAGTAGGATATTAAGTCTTTTTTTCATACATTTTTAAAGATTTCCCCTAAAAAATTCTCTATGAACAAACTTTCAAATCAAACTATTTTGAAGCCTGTTTCAGTTATCTGTTGCTGCTCCAAAGCTTAGTGGTTTAAAACATCCATCTCTTATTTTCCCTCATGATTTTAGCAGATGACAGGCACAGTCAGGTAATTGGGATCTCCCATGTACATGAGTCCCTTGGTGGCTGAAGCTAGAGTTATTTGAAGGTGCCATCACTAACATGTCTGGTGCCTAAGCTGGGATGCCTGGGATAGCTAGGAGCAAGTTGGATTTAGCTTTCTCCACACTCTTCTCCAAATGAATAGCTTGGACTTTCTTACAGACAGTAGCTTCTGTTTAATTAGATTTCTAACTAAGCATAAGCATTTCCACATAAGCATTCAAAAAACCTGGGATAAAACTGCAAAACTTCTTTTGATGTCCCCTCAAAAGTCATGCAGTGTCACTTCTACCATTGTCTTTTAGGACAGATTGTGACAGGCCAGTCCAGATTCAAGGAAATGAAAGAACAGGTTCTACTTTTCAAGGAGGGAATGGCCTGCATGTACAGGGAGGAAATAGTGATAGTGTCCACCTTATACACAGACTGCCACAAAGTCCTAAATGCTTTCTTCAAATGTCATCTTTATCTCTACCGCATAATTTAAATGTGTCTTTCCTTAACACACAATTTTCTTCCTTTCATTCCTTCAATTAAAACTACTTTCTAGCTTAACAATGAAAGGAAGAAGGATTTGTTTACTCCTTGTTTCTTTGGACAAGTCAGACTTTACAACCAGATTCAAATTCAAATCTTAGCTGGTCCATTCACTAGCAGAATTACTTGGGCAAGAAAATGTCTCCTCAGAAAAATGGATTCTCTGACACCTACTGCCTACTGTAACACCTAACGTATAATAAGGTTATTAATGTATTTATTATTTATTGACTAACCAATCTCTGAGATTCCATTATATCCTCTATGAAATAGGGAGATCAGCCTCACAGTGACGTAGAAATAAATGAACAACTTATTGTTTGCAAAATACTAAATACAAGGCCTCAATACAGTAAAGTGAGGATATGCTATTAGTAATATTATTATGGTTAATATTCTCACCATTATTTAGGTTATTACCATTATAATTACTCCTTATATCATTGTCACCACAGTCTAACAACTCAGGCATCTTCTTCAGCTCCTGGATCTTGTTTATTTACTTCACCTCATCCTAGGCCACTGTTTTAATGCTTTAAACATTCATATTGATGACGAATTAAACATATTCTTCCATAAGTCCTTGACCTTGTCAACTTTAATAATCATATTCCCCATTTCACTCCAAATAAACACAAATTATCATTAAAAGTACCTTACACTTAAGTCACAAACTGTAATTTTCTCTTCACAAGTTGCAATTCTTATATCTTCCCATCACACTTTTCTTGATTCCTTTATTTTATTCTCATCTATCAGCACCTTTCTGATTTTACTTGACTCCCTAGTCAACCTTGACACCATGGCCATTCACACCACTGGCATCTTTGATGATAAGTCAAACCAAATTTAAAAATTCCTAAATCTGAATGGGCTCCATTGATAAAAATGTTCACTTCTCCTTTCCTAAAAATGCCATTGACTTCATGAGGCTTTTAAAATTATTTCTCCATCTCCTTGCTCCTTCCTTGTTGAAATTCTCTACCCAGAAGCCTTTACCAACTGCCTCCATTTCTCCAGCCTTCCACCATTTCTTAGCTCCTAACAGTCTAGCTCAGCCCCTCATGATCAGACTTTGCAATCACCAAATTTGACTTAGCAAGGTTAGACCAGGAAGCCAGGACCAGAGCCAGAGAAAGTAGTTAACTCAGTCCATTCAGACTTAAGAATTTATAAATTTGGTTTCAGTTTGCAGCAAAGATGCAAATGGTGTGAATGACAACGGAATCAAGGTGGATTAAGGAGTCAAGTGAAGCCAGAATGATGCTGTCAGAACTAATTCAGAAATAACTTAAAATACTTACAAGGGTTTTTTGTTTGTTTTCATTGAAAACAAAAGCAGCCTTGCACCCTGAATGGTCTATATTAGAGAATAGAAGAATGTTAGTAAGAAAATTGACATGCTTTCCAGCATGTGAACACTCTACATATCTTTGAATGCTATTAGATATCACTATTTTAAGGGTTATAATACAAAGGTATATTTCTTCATCAAATCACAGTTGTTTCTTAAAGCTAGAGTATGCATGCTCTACAGATTGATTATCGCTATTCTATACCAATTTTTCATAAGCATTAGGAAAATAACATCTGTTTCACCACTCTCGCACGCCCACCAAAAACCATCACAGTCATTGTCATCATCATCATCATCAAAATCACACTTTCTTTTAGCTCCCCACAAAATTTTCCCATGCCTCACTTCTAGAATATCCCCTTCCTTGGCCTGAACTATCATTATTTCAGAGCTCTTTATATTTCCCTTGTTAAAGTTTAAGCTACTTGATAGTCATATCACAGTATTTGTACATTGCAGATTTTCTAAACATAAAAATTAAACCCATAACCTATAGCTTTTTAGTAATGATGGGATCTTTTTCATAACTGATACAATTGTTTATCATTCCTATTGTTGCCGCTGTAAACTGTGGTTGATGTCAACAGTCATAGTTGATATTGACATTCATATTCTTGTGTGTGTTTCTAATTATTTTTTTTTCTTTTCCTATAAAATATAATGCTAATTTGTAGTTGCTTCTAAGCACAAAGTTTTAGGAAAAATATCAAATCTATAATTAAGTTACCAGCAGAAATCATGGAAACTGCCTTTCACCCATCTCTTTCTGCTGTCAATTTCCATCACTGAATATGTATTTCACTAGGATGATTAGATAGCTTGTTGGGATCTTTATTGGAAATGCAATTTCTCATGGCTCTTCATCATGGCTTATACTTAACTTTATCCATTCCCTTCCTCCTATAGGTCCCCCAGGCCCACCAGGGATAGTGATTGTTGAGGAAATCACAGAAAGCACAGCCACACTGTCCTGGAGCCCAGCGGCTGACAACCACAGCCCAATTTCCTCCTACAACCTGCAGGCTCGAAGCCCATTCTCCCTGGGCTGGCAAACAGTAAAAACAAGTAAGAAGCTCTAATGCAACATCAGAGGCAACCAGAACACCTTCCTATGTCATCAGCTATATTTGCTAGCAATCTCAGTAGGATCACTTTGGATTCTGGAAACTTTGTTATTTATTACAATATTAACCACTGTTTGCCTCTTTTCATAAAGATATTTTTCTTTCTGGGTGCCTGGGTGGCTCAGTCAATTAAGTGTCCCACTCTTGATTTCAGGTTCAGATCATAATCTCAGGGTCTGAGAGAGAGCTCTCGGTGGCTCCCTGCTAGGTGTGGAGCCCACCTAAGATTCTCTCTCTCATTACTTCACACCCCACCATGTGCTCACACTACCCCCCCCCAAAAAAAATAAATAAAAATAAAGCTATCTTGCTTTCTTCTCTTAATTCCTAAGAAGAGAGCACATCATTTATATTTGTTTATTGAAATAACTTTAGGCTCAATGGGAAGTTGCAAAAATAGTACAAAAATTTTTTGTGGACTCATTCCTCAGCTCTCCCTAATTATAACATTTTATGTAATAGTGGTACAATTATCAAATCAGAAAATTGACACTGATATAATGCTATTAACTGATTTATAGACTATATTCAGATTTCACCAGTTTTTATATGCAGTTTTTAATATGTCATTCCATAAAATTTTATGAAATTTTATTGCATAGACTCAAGTAACCACCAAGATAATCAGGTACAGAATTTTTCCATTACTCCACTTCCTTCTGCTGCCTATTCATAGTCATACATCTGTTTTATTTCTAAAAAGAAGATTTAACATAAGTTATATTATGTAAAACAATGCAGCATTTTGATGTCTACTTCTAAGATGTCTACTTGATAGCTATTAGATACCTATTTAACATGTTGGTATTTAAAACTATGTAATATCTATAAAATGTAATCTTCAGAAGCAATTGTCTATCCTAAAGATTTGTGATTTTGTTTTATTTTCTATCTAAATATAAAATTGATTTATTTGTTTAGAAGGGAAATATGAAATCAGTAAAATTTCTGAGTGCAGTAATCATGAACCTCATTAACCATAATGTTATAGAAGTGGAATCGTCTATTTTGCTGCTCGAATAAATGAAATTTAAACAAATTTATTTTTGTGTAAAATTTTACAATTTGAGTGACAGGAAATATATTCATCTGCATGCAAAATACAATTTAGTTTTTTAAAAATATTAGGTTCCTATTAATTTATAGAATTTATTTTGATTATCACTAGTGTCCTATTTGTGTGTACATATTAATTTGTAGTATGATTAATTGTGGGTGTTAGCCTCACTTCTGGCTCCATGTTAACCTTGTGATACCTCTGCAGATCCAAGAAATTGGGGGACTCTCTAAGTTCAATAGATAATTCTGGAAAGATCACAAAGTCAAGTCACACAAACAGACTTATGCAAGAATACTTAAAACCTCTGCCCCAATGCTTTTATCTTTTCCTTTATGTGACAGCCCAAATCTCTTGCTTTGTAGCCAGGAAATGGATTGGCTTTTAGAGATGGTGTGCACTCATCAAGCCCATTTTCCTGCCTGCAGCTATGCTCACTCTTGCCACGCTGCCCACAATTCTTGGGACATTTTCCTTGTGGGCACATTGCAGTACATACATGTGTTTCCTCATTCATTCCATGACCATGTTCTTGGCCTTCTTACCATGACACATGGCATGGCAATCCAGAACATCTAATCTTCCTCTTATTACAACCATAGTTTCCTAGTTACTCTTATATCTTGATTCCTCACGTCTTGAATCACCTGTTTTTACCTTTTATTGTTTGATACATAGATAAACGCATATGTATGTGTGTGTGTGTGTGTGTGTGTGTGTGTATACACATATGTCAACTGTAGGAATTTTTGGCACAAGGAAAAATGAAAGAGAGAGAGAGAGAGAGTGCATGTGGCTTAGGCATTTGGACTCTGTTATTTTGGGGTTTATTTGTTTTAGAAGTCCCTACTATAAAGTTGTATTCTCATTTTTCTAATTTAATTTGAATTCTGGAACATTTTTAGGTTGAGAGTTCTTTTTAAATTCAGTTCAGCAGGTACTTATTAAGAAATCTATGCTTTATTGTATTTATAAGGAAATATATATTTCTGAAAAATATATTTCTTTAAATTATCAATTTTACTTGCCCTTGATGGCATCTAATGGGGTCACTTGTTTCTCAAAGTCTAGCATGCCATTCTGTAGGCAAGCAGGCCAAGGAGCAGTACGCAACTTTTGCCTGCTCTTAAGTAACAGTTTTAAATAGTTTTAGCCCCTGGCTTAATCCGACCACAATTTTTTTGACCACAACTTTTTTCATGCCTGTGATGAGGAAAGAAGTCCCCCTAAAGCCACAATTCCCCTGGGGCAGTGGGCCTTTGTTTTCATAGCTGTTCTTCACCTAAATGAATTTCAAAAGAGGCAAGCTCTAAAGCATAAATATCTATTAAAAAGAACAAAATTGGTTTGGGGTTTGAACTCTCTGATAATGTTAATGGAATTCATAAGCTAGTATTTAAAAATTGCTTACAATTCCTTTATATACCACCATAAATACAAAAAACGGTGAATAACTTATTTTTGACAAATAAAGTAATGAGTTGCATCTGTACCTCCTAACTGATGATAACTGGAATTAATTTATTAATATTGCCAATTCAAAACTCGTACTCAAATCAGATGACTTGTGAATGTGACTTATTTATTCATTTTGAAGAAAGTATGAAAAGAAGCATAAAAAAGAGATAGTTTCACTTGTAGACCCCTTTTCTGTTCAAACAAATTGCTTTTGATTTGGAAACTTGACTTTATTCTTTATATTATTGAATACTATTAGCTGACTTAGTATTTCATTGTGTCTGCTTAAGAATAACAAAATCACCTATAATCATAGAATTGACTAGTCATTGTTTACTTAATTCAAACATATTTCTTAACTATTCTTTCTGTGGATATGTTTCCTATCTGTGGATATATTTTCTACTGATTGGTTGATTAAATTTGTAACAAGACAGGCTTCTTTAGTTTACATTTAACTGTTCAATTAAATTCTAGGATGCAATTCCTCTACAAGGAAAGGCAATCTAACAGGTTTCCCTCCCAGAATCAATATGCGGTCATCCACTATTTTTTAGTCACAGTGTGTTTTCACTGAAGAAAGTTTTCTTTGAAACCAACTTGTCCCCATACTTCCAGAAAAAATATCTTTATAAAAAGATACCTGTAAGATTTTAAAAATATGTAAATAAAAATGTATACTTTTAGCATACATTTTCCACTATCTTTAATTTCCATAATACTGCATTTGAAATCAAATCCTAATTTTTAAAAAGTTTATTTTTAATGTATTTCATATAGCATATTATTTCATCCAAAATATTAATACCTTCAACATAAACTCTTATTTTTAAGATTTTATTTATTTATTTGACAGAGAGAGAGAGAGACAGTGAGAGAGGGAAAACAGGCAGGGGGAGTAGGAGAGGGAGAAGCAGGCTTCACACCAAGCAGAGAGCCCGATGTGGGGCTCGATCCCAGGACCCTGGGGCCATGACCTGAGCCAAAGGCAGATGCTTTAATGACTGAGCCACCCAGGCACCCCTCAACATATATTTTTTACAGTTGTTTTATAATGCTTATAAGTAACAAGGAATTTAGAGTTTATGAATATTTTCATTTTTATTTTTAAAGAGGGATTAGACTTAAGGATGGCGGTTACAGGGTGAGTGAGAAAGACTTTAAAACCTATAGTTATTGCTAAGAAGATATAAATATACATATCCTTGGGAAGAAGGACATTTTTTAGATTTCATATTTTCTTTTTTAATGTAAGGGCTGAAATAGCCCCATTAAGGTTAAAACAGAAATTAGCTGTACTTATTTTTATCACACCTGGCAATCTGAACACCTCTTTCATTCTTTCAATATAAATTTGTCAAATACCTTCCAGATAGTATTCTAGGCACTAGGATATATGTGTGTGAAAAAAATAAAACAAAAATCCCTACTCTTATGGATATTGTATTCTCAAAGGTGAGGACAAACAAAAACAGGTAACATAATAAACAAGTAAATTATATAGTATCTTAGAAGTTAGTGAATAAAAAAATTGAAGAAATATTATAAGGAGAATCAGAAATATTATGGTAGGGGCAGTGTATTAGTCTGTTCAGGCTGCCATTACAAAATACTATAAACTTGGTAGCTTAAATAAGAGAAATTCTTCTTATAGTTCTAGAGGCTGGGGATCCCAAAATCTAGTTGCTAGCCAGTTGGATTTAATTCCTGGTGAGAACTCTCCTCTTGGCTTGCAGCTGCAGCCTTCTCACTGTGTCCTCAAGTGGCAGAGAAAGAGGAAGTGAATGCTCTGGTATCTCTTCTTAAAAGGACACTAATTCTATCAGATAAGAGCCCCACCCTTATGGCCTCGTTAAATGGGTTAATTACTTCCTATTTTCAACATAGTTGGAATTAATGTATTAAAAGATAAGACAAAATATCAATCTTCCAGTGAGTTTCTTTCCATTTCTCTCAGGATGAAAGCCCAAGTCCTATATGATTTTGTCCTATCAGTCTTTCTCCAAACTCATCTTCTACCATTCTCCCTAAAGCTCACTTTTCTCCTGACTTAGTGATCTTCTAATGTTCCTACATATAATATTTCTAATACCTTTGTACTAATTTTCCTTTTATCTGACATGGTTTCCCCTAGATATTGGCATAACTAAATCCATATCTCTCTTAAATCCATATCTCTTTTAAAACTTCACTCAAATGTGCATTCTTAATAAGACTTATCCTGACCAGTCTATTTAAAATTGCAACCTGCTTGATATAGACTGAATTGTGCACAAATTGTGTCCAAAGTTTATATGTTGAAGATCTAACCCCCAGTGTAACTGTATTTGGAGATGGGGCCTCTAAGGATAGCAGATAGGCAACTGGATATATGAGGATGGAGTTTGAGAGGCTTAGAATAAAGATATAAATTGGAAATTTATTGGCATATAAATTTCATTTAAAACAATAAGACTGCATGTCATCTCCAAGGATATGAATGCAAAGAAGAGAAGAGTATGTAAATTGAAGTTGGAGCATTTCAGTAGTAAGAAACTGTAGAGAAGAGGAAAAAAAAAAAGGATACAGAGGATAACTAGCCATTTAGTTAAAAAAGAAAGCCAAGACAAAGTAATATCCTGGAATATGAAAGAATAAAATTAATCATGGAAGAGGAAATAATTAACTGTGTCAAATGTTACTAATATATGAAGTAAGATGAGGATTGAGAATTAATCTTCAATCTTAGCAGCATAGAGGTCATTGGTTGCCTTGACAACAGTAACTTTAGTAAAATAATAACTAAGGTCTCACCAGAATGGAATCAAGACAGAAGAGGTCATTCACCACAATGAAGTGGGATTCATTCCAGGGATGCAAGGTGGTTCAATATTTGCAAATCAAGCAATGGAATATATCACATTAACAAGAGAAAGAATAAAAATCCTATGATCATCTCAATAGATGCAGAAAATGATTTTGACAAAGTACAACATCCATTCATGATAAAAACACAACAGGCAGGTATAGAAAGACCACACTTCAACATAATAAAGCCCATGTATGAAAAGCTCAAAACTAACATCATACCTAATAATGAAAACTGGGAGCCTTTCCTCTAAGATCAAGAACCAAGACAAGGATGTCCACTTCCACCACTTTTATTTATCACATCACTGGAATTCCTTGCCATCAGACAAGAAAAATTAACAAAAGCCAGCCAAATTGGCAAGACAGAAGTAAAACTCACTATTTGGGGATGACATGATATTGTATAGAGAAAACACTGAAGACTCCACAAACAAATAAACAAACAACCTAGAACCATAAATTAATTCAGTAAAGTCACAGGATACAAAATCAATATACAGAAACTATTGCATTTCTGTGTTGGTAATGAAGTAGCAGAAAGAGAAATTAAGAAAACAATTCTCTTTATAGTTACATCAAAATTAATGAAATACCTAGAAATAAATATATCCAAGGAGGTGAGAGACCTATACATTGAAAACCATAAAACACTGATGAAAGAAATTAAAGATGACACAAACAAAGAGATATTCCTGCTCATGGATTGGAAGAACAGATTTTGTTAAAATGTTCATAGTATCCAAAGCAATCTACAGATTTCAGGTAATTCCCATCAAAAATATCAGGGGCGCCTGGGTGGCTCAGTGGGTTAAGCCTCTGCCTTCGGCTCAGGTCATGGTCTCAGGGTCCTGGGATCGAGCCCCGCATTGGGTTCTCTGCTCGGCAGGGAACCTGCTTCCCCCTCTCTCTCTGCCTGCCTCTCTGCCTGCCTCTCGGCCTACTTGTGATTTCTGTCTGTCAAATAAATAAATAAAATCTTAAAAAAATATATCAGTAGCATTTTTCACAGAAATAGAACAAATAATACTAAAATTTTTATGTAACAAGACCCTTAATAGCCAAAGCAATCTTGAGGAAAAAAAAAAAAAAAAAAGAGCAAAGCTGGAGGTATCACATTCCTAGATTCCAATATATGCTGCAAAGCTGTAGTAAAACAGTATGGTACTGGTGTAGAAAGACATATAGAACAATCAAACATAATAGAGAACCCAAAAATAAATTCCATACATATATAGTGAATTATTCTACAACAAAAGAGGGAAGAATGTTCAATGGGGAAAAGACAGTCTCTTCAATAAGTGGTGCTGGAGAAAGTGGGTAGCTATATGCAAAAGGTTAAAACTGCACTACTTTCTTACACTATACACAAAAATAAACTCAAAATAGATTAAAGGCCTAAATGTGAGATATGAAATCATAAAATTCCTAAAAGAAAACATAAACAGTCATTTCTTTTGACATCAGCCACAGCAACATTTTCTAGATATGTCTCCAAAGGCAAGGAAAACAATAGCAAAATTAGACTATTGGGATTGCACCAAAATAAAAAGCTTTTGCACAGTGAAGGAAACATTTACAAAACAAAAGTACAATCTACTAAATGGGAGAAGATATTTGTAAATGATTTATCTGGTAAGGAGTCAATACCCAAAATATATAAAGAACAACTCAACACCAAACAAACCCCAAATAGTCTGATTTTAAAATGGGCAAAGGACTTGAATAGGCATTTTTCCAAAGAAAATATACAGATGACCAACAGTCACATGGAAAGATGTTCAATATCACTAATCATTCAGGGAAATACAAATCAAAACCACAGGGAGATACACACTTGTCAAAATGGTTAGTATCCAGTAAACAAGCACTAACAAGTGTTGGCAATGATGTAGAGAAAAATGAAGCTTTGTGCACTGTTGGTAGGAATACATTAGAATACATTGATGCCACTGTGGAAAACAGTATGAAGGTTCCTCAAAAAATTAAAAATAGAATCACTATATGAATGAGAAATTCCACTACTAGCTAACTAACCAAAGGAAAAGAAGACACTAGTTTGAAAAGGCACATGTATGCCTTTATTTATTGTAGCATTATTTACAATAGGCAAGATAGGGAAGGAACCAAAGTGCCCATTAATAGATGAGTGGATAAAGAAGATATGCTACATATAAACAATAGAATAAAAAAGCCATAAGAAAGAATGAGATCTTGCTATTTGCAACAACAGGGATGGACCTAGAGAGTATAATGCTAAGTGAAGTAAGTTAGTTAGAGAAAGACAAAGACTACATGATTTCACTTATATGTGGAACTTAAGAAACAAAACAAACGTAAAAAAGGAGATAAAAAAAAAAAAAACAGGCACTTAAATACTGAGAACAAACTGATGGTTGCCAGAGGGGAAGTAGGTGTGTGTGGGGGGGGGGGGGGTAAAAAGATACAGGAAATCAAGAATACAGTTATCTCCATGAGCACTGAGTAATGCATAAAATTTTTGAATCATTATATTGTATACCTGAAACTAATATATCACTGTATATTAATTCAATTTTTAAAAAAAGGAGAGAATGAAAGAAAATATATGATTCTCTTGAGAAATTTTGTTGCAAAATGAAGTGAAGAAATCATATTTTGATATCATCAATGTTATAGTTGCTTATGGGTTGAACTGAGACAGAGGGAAAATAAAGGGACCCATGATGACCCCAGGATTTTGGCTATAACATCCATAAGAACACAATTATCATTCACCCAATAAGGAATAGTTTAGAAATTGGGGGTGGAATTTAAGGTTGATAACCCTATCCAAATAGAAATGTCTAATGGGCCATTGGAAAAATGAATTTGGAGACCAGAGAAGAGGTTCATGTCTGAAAATACTGGTGTCATGACATACAGACGGCATGAGACTAGATAGGATCACCAAAGAGTTAGTAGAACTGGGTGCATCTGGAAGACGAAAAGAAACCAGCAATAGAGACTGATAAAAGAAATAGTCAGGCCAGAGAAAATTAAGTTTTAAAAAGTATTTCAAAGAAAAGAGAGTGATTATGTCAAATAATGATTTTAGGTCAAGAAAAATGAGGATCAGAGACCTAACTATAGTGTTTTATTAATAAAGAACGTTGGTAATTTTGACAGGAGCAGTTATGGTAGAATGCTGGAGGTAAGAGTCTAAAAGATAGAATCTCTTCTTCCTACCTTTATGTTTGAAGTGAGCTCAAGAGAAAATGGAAGAAAAGTAAGTAGAGACAACAAATAATAGCACAAACAGCACTCAAGATATTTTACATAGAAACAGGATGAAAACCGAAGGAGAGAAAATTTTTAGAGTTTTGTTTTGTTTTGTTTTGTTGCATTTTGGGGGGAGGGGGATACCTGCATACTTTTATGCTAATGTGAAAAATCTATTAGAGACACAGGAGGGTGTGTATACAACCCAGATAGACTGTTACCCTTCTCTACAATATCTTAAGAGAGTTACCTCTTAAGAGGCAAAAAAAATTTCCTCATAGAGGATTCAGGTTTCTATTAAAATAAACATTGCAAGAATGTTCAGGAAGAAAATAAGATACAGGGGATTTTGCTAATACTGATAATGAATTCCAGAGGTCACAGTAAAAGATTTCACTCTGAGTAGGGAATATGGGGACTAGGGCAGAAAAGGAAATGTGCAGAATTCAACTGGGACCGGAATAAAAGGGTTGAGGGATGACCTAGATGTCTGGAGCTGTTTGAGGTGACTGACAAACAGATGTACATTAAGCAGTGAGGTATGTCTTTGGTGGACCAAAACAAGTATTGATGATAAAATGTAGGTTAGGGGCTAGAGAGGGCTAGGTGTCTGGGGAACTCTTCTACCTTTATGTTTGACAAGCATAACTCAACATTTCACCAAGCTATGGACTGGATGGTGGCCTTTCTCCCTCTATCTCTTAGACTCCAAAGATATTGCTCAGTTGCCTGTGCAGCAAAAAGAGACGGACTTTTGCCTCAGGACTCATTTCATTACTGGAGAAAAAAAATAATAATCAGCTTTTTGGTGCTAAGAGATTTGTTAGGCAGCCCACACTGCCTATGCTCTGCTCATTTACCTTTCATGGGCGGATTATTTGGTAACATTCTCTTGACATGTTTCAAAAGAGATTTTCATGTAAAATACAAATGCATTTAATTCCATCTTGTCATAGTAAAACTGCACTGAGTCATCAAATCAAAAGCCTCCCCCATCTTACCATGCTTAAACAAAAATCTAGGACTGACATAAATCCAGAGAATCTTTGCACATCATAAGGAAGGTTCTCCCTTTTCCCTATTATCACCCCTGTAGCAAATGTTCACCCAGAAATATTTCCTAGACAGCAGAGATGAGTGAACAAGAAAATCAGTCTCAATTAGAATATGTATACTATGTAACAAGTATTTTACTCTGTGATGAATGCATCGACAATTTTATGCCTTAATAAAATCAAAATATTGTACAAAAGTCACTCCAAGAAAAGCTTCAGAGCTTCCACTTAGAATGCACAAACTGGATTTTTTTTTTTAATTAAAGAGGTGTATTATTAATCCACTGCTTTGAACTGCCAAGTGGCCAAGCATGTTTGCCAGAACTGCAAGAGGCAAACTGCTCAAGAAAATTCCCTAGAAATTTAAGAACCATTTGCTTAAACTATATAGCACTTAGGGATGCCTGGGTGGCTCAGTTGGTTAAGTGGCTGCCTTCAGCTCAGGTCATGATCCCAGCGTCCTGGTATAGAGTCCCACATTGGCTCCTTGCTTGGCAGGGAGCCTGTTCTCCCTCAGCCTCTGTCTACCACTCTGTCAGAGTGAGCTTGCACTTTCTCTCTCTCTCTCTAAAAAATAAATAAATAAAATACTTAAAAAAATTATAGCACTTAGTTGCCTTCTTATTTGAGGCTGAGGGGTTGACAAAATGATTTTAGTGTTTTGTTATAGCAATTTTTGTTACAGCAATTTATGTATAAAGATGAGATGAAAGAATTCTAATCAACTACAACAATCTTTAACATGTGCAAGTACTTATTTCCTGAAGATTGATTTTCATTTTACTAATGAGACCAGAGGTGACACAATGACCATGCATAATAAGGAATTACGCATCCACCTGCTGATTCTATTAGTACCTATGATATCCTTGAATGCGATTTGTAAATATTTCTGAGTCCTCCTAATGCCATGAAATCTCTTTCCCCTCCATAGTCCCAGAAATTATAACAGGGGACATGGAGTCAGCTATGGCAGTGGACCTTAACCCTTGGGTGGAATATGAATTTAGAGTGGTGGCCACCAATCCAATTGGGACTGGAGATCCAAGCACCCCATCTCGAATGATCCGCACAAATGAAGCAGGTAAGAATTTTGAAGAGTGAGAATTCAATTTGGCATGCCTTTAATCACTTCGAAATCAAGTTGAATTAACCGTGGTTGTTTGCTTTATTTAGTATAATTTTTGCTCATTCATTTACCTGGACATCATAAAATTATTTCCTTTAAAATAATTATTTCACTTTTTTTTCAGATCTTTTGCTCCTTGTTTCCATACATGCATCTAGATTCTTCAATTTCCTCCCAACCCTAGTATTCATCTTCAAGTTACCATGAAATTGATGCAGTTAGTTTCTTTTTCTGATTATATATTCACTCAATATAACAGTTCCATAAAATTTAGAGTAGATAGGACCACCCTCTTTTTCTCCAGTAGTAAGAATTAGCTATAATTGCAGGGTAGTTCCTTAAAACCCTTCATATTGACCTTCACCATGTGACCTGGCATAAATTATATTCTGCCAAAGAAAACATCATCTTAACTTGCCTACTGCTTGACATCTATGATTACAATAAATATCCATCTCCTTCCTGAAGTAAAACACAGCAACTTTCTGGCCTTTTGTAATAAAGAACCTCTAAAATGTTTCTAATAGTCACATAAGAGAATTAGCAGCTTTATTTAAAAGATAGCAGAGAAGTAGGAGATCCTGTTTCAACCAGTCCCCTAAAGTGAGCTAATTATCAACCAGAACACTCTGAACACCTATGAAATCAGCCTAAGATGTAGGATTATACATTTCTGGATCTCTACAGGGGCAGAAGACACCAGTGGAGAGATAAAGCAGAGTGGGGATGCTTGGACTGATATCGCAGAATAAACAGAAGGGGAGGAAGCCACCAGAAGTGACCCACTGGAAAGTAATACCCCCAATATGAGAGTGTCCTATGATTGGGAACTAGCATTAACTTGGAGTCTGGTTAAAAGCACTCAAAAAAAAAAAAAAAAAAGATCTTAAGGGGCAACTGGTGGAATAGGGTGGTCATGGACATGATCTAAGCCATGGACCCAGGATGGCCACTGCAGGCACCCACCTATGCTGGAGAGAGTGCAGTGGAGCCTCCCATTCCTGGTCCCTGGGCCCCTGGGGTTGTGTGGCTTCATCACCACTTGACTGGGTGCACCCCCGCCCCAGCAAGAGAGAGTCTGGTGTGGGTACCAGCCTGTGCTCTCTAGGACTACAGCCTTTTGCCCTCTTGTAAGCACTGCAATACCAGGGTCTGACCCACTCCCCACCAGTGCCTGAAAAAGCTCTGTGCGGGTGTTAGCCAATGATCTCTAGGACTGGCTGTGGGTCTGGATGCTCCCAGCCTGAAGGAGTCAGCATGATCTCTGGTCGGGATCCCTCAGCAGTGACCTGTGCAACAATGAGGTCTGGGCCCCAGACAGCAGTCCTGGCAAAGGCAGCTACCAGAAGCAGCCCCCCTGGACCAATACCACTCATAGTTTTAGTGGCACTTGGGTGTAGAGACAAGCGGGTGCTTCAGGTGACCCTGAGATGGTGGCTGGGGATATGCACTGCCTCTGGGAGGCTGCACAGTTCAGTGGAGTTTTTAAAGAGGCAGTCTGTGTGTTCTGGACCACCCAGAGGGGAACAGACTGAGGTTTCTCTCTAAGATGGAGGTCTGGGTGCAGTTTGCTTTCCATTAAACCTCTGAAAAGCTGAAGAAAGCTTTTTTCAGAGAACAAAAGCCTGAAAGATCAGTTTCCATAGAGCCCAGCCCCTTGACAGGGGCAGGAGGACTCAACCCAAGCAAGACTGACTGAAAAACAATGCAGCAGACCCTCCCCCAGAAAACAAGCCAAAAGAATGAGAAGTCAACCACCACAGGGTCCCCATAAAACTGTAAAACCCCAACATCAGGGGAAAATAAGATATTAATCTTCCAGTATTGCCCTAAAAGCTGTATATTTCATAGACATAACTTTTATTTTTAATTCATTCTCACTATTCTCATTCTTTTTAATTTTTAACCTATTTACCTTTACAATGAGAGGTTGTAATAAACAAATTCTATAATAACGTTTTAACTTGAACTTTTTTCATACATATACCTGTGTTTTCTTTTTCTTTTCTCTTTTTTAAATATACATATAGATATAAGCTTCAAGGTAATCCTCTTTCCCTAATCAATACTACCCTTATATATAAACCAGTTTTAATCTCCCTTTATCTCTGGAAAGTTGAGTCCTTTAACAAAATATCAAGACACACCCAGGAAGAATCAAAATTACCTTCCTCATCCACATTGAGGATTTATAACCACCCTCCCATTTTTTCTTCTGTCAGTGTTTCTGTGTATTTGTTTTTGTTCTGGCATTATATAAATCTTATCCTTGGGGTTCATTTTGGCTGAGTTCTTTTTGTTTCCTTGTCATTTACTTTTGTCAGTCTTTTTCTTTGTCCATTTTTTGTTTTATACCTTATAAATCTTACTTTTGGGGCTCATTCTGGCTGGGTCTTCTCTTTTCTCTCTCTCTCGTTCTCTCTCTTTTTTTTCTTTTTTGTATCTTTTTGGTGGTGACTTCCAATTGCTCTAAAGGGTACACCTTACGTGGATCATGGTTGATATATTCACTTATACATCCCCTCAACCACCTCTCACCAAAATGACTAGGAGGAAGAACACCCAAAAGAGGAAGGGAAAAGACAGAAACTGTGTCCTGTCCATCAGAGCTATTGGATATAGACATAAACAGTATGCTGGGAAAGGAATCCAGGGTAACAATTATCCAGACAATGGTTAGGTTGGAGAAAACCATTAGTGTCAACATGGAATTGGATTAGGGCAGAAGTGAAAGTTATCTGGGAAGAAGATAAAAGTGCTATCAGTGAGATCCAGTCTAATCTAAATTCACTACCTGCTAGGATAACCAAGGCAAAAGATAGAATTAGTGATCTAGAGGAAAAACTGATGGAGAAAAGGGATCAGGAGGAGGCATGAAAGAAACAGCTTAGAAGCCATGAAAGCAGGATTAGGAAAATAAATGATGCCATGAAACATTCCAATGTCAGAATTATTGGATCTCTGAGGGGGTGGAAAGAGAGATGACTAGAAGATATAGCTGAACAAATTCTTGATGAAAATTTTCCCAGTTGGGGAATGGAAACAGTATTCATGTCCTAGAGGCAGAAAGAATATTCTACCAAGATCAATGAATCTAGAAGGACCTTGAGGCACTTGATTGTGAGACTGACAAATCATAATTTTAGACAAGAACTTCTAAGGGAAGCTAGGGGGAAGAGATTCATTAGGTACAGAGAAAGGTCCATCATAATAATGTCAGACCTGTCCACAGAAACCTGAAAAGCCAGAAAAGTCTGGAAAGACAAATTCAGGGCACTAAATGAGAAGAATATGAAGCCAAGAATGCTTTATCCAGCAAGATGAACATTCAAAATGGATGGAGAGATAAAGAAATTCCAAGACCAGCAAGGTTTAAACAAGTATGTGACCACCAAGCCAGCATTACAAGAAGTATTAAGGGGGGGGAGGAGTTCTATAAAAGAAGAAAGAATCCAAGAGTGAAACAGAATAGAAATTTACAGAGACAATCTATAGAAACAAGGACTTCACAGGCAACATGAATTCAAGAAAAACATATCTTTCAATAATCAGTCTCAACGTGAATGGCTTAAATTCCCCATAAAATGGCACAGAGTTGCAGATTGGATAAAATGATAAGGACCATCCATGTGCTGTTTACAAGAGACCAATTTGGAATCTAAATATATATCCAGACTAAAAGTGAAGGGACAGAGAAGCATCTTCCATGCCAATGGGCCTTAAAAGAAAGCTGAAGCATGATTCTCATATCAGATACATAGATTTTAGGCTAAAGAATGTAGGCAGAGATAAAGAAGGACACTACATTATTCTTAAAGGGTCTATCCACCAAGAAGCTCTAACAATTGTAAATATTTATGCCCCCAATATGGGAGAAGCTAACTGCATAAGCCAACTGTTAATCAAGATAAGAAGTCATATTGATAAGAATACATTAATTCAACACACCACTCTCAATAATAGACAGATTATCCAAGAAGAAAATCAACAAAGAAACAAGAGTATTGAATGACACATTGGACCAGATGGACCTCACAGATACATACAGAACATTCCTCCCTCAAACAACAAAATACTCATTTTTCTTGAGTGCATTTGGAACTTTCTCCAAAATAGACCACATACTGGGTCACAAATCAGGGCTCAACTAATACTAAAAGACTGTTCCCTGCATATTCTCAGACCACAATGCTTTGAAACTGGAACTAAACTACAAGGAAAAGCTTGAAAGGAATTCAAACACTTGGAAGCAAGAGATCACCCTGCTTAAGAATGTTTGGATCAACCAGGAAATCAAAGAAGACCTTAAAAAATCCATGGAAACCAATGGGAATGAAGACACATTGGTCCAAAACCTATGGGATACAGCAAAGGCGGTCCTAAGGGAGAAATACATAGCCATTCAAGCCTCCTTCAAAAAAGCTAAAAAATCCAGAATACACCAGTTCTCTTTATACCTTAAAGAAATGGAAAATCAACAACAAATTAAGCCAACCCATGCACAAGAAGGGAAATAATCAAAATTAGAACAGACACCAATGAGGTAGAAACTAGAGGTACAGTAGAACACATCAACGAAACTAGAAGCTATGAAACTAGACACTGTTTTTTTTCTTTTAAGAGCTTATTTATTATTTGCCAGAGAGACAGAGAGAGAGAGAGAGAGTGCACAAGCAGGCAGAGTGGCAGGCAGAGGCAGAGAGAGAAGCAGGCTCTCTGCTGAGGAAGGAGCCTGATGTGGGACTTGATCACAGGACCTCGGGATCATGACCCGAGCCAGCGGCTTAACCAACTGAGCCACCCAGGAGTCCAGATATGCTGTTTTTTTAAAAGAATCAATAAGATCAATAAACCACTGGCCAAACTAATCTAAACTAATCCAAAAGAATCCAAATTAATAAAATTATGAATGAAAGGGGAGAGATCACAACTAGAAACTAGGAAATAGAACAATCATCAGAAATTATTATCAAGTTATATGCCAATAAGTTAAGCAACCTAGATGAAATGGATACATTCTCAGAAACCTATAAACTTCCAAAACTGATTCAGGAAGAAATTGGCAACCTGAATAGGCCAATATCTAGTAACAAAATTGAAGCAGTGATCAAAAACCTCCCAAAAAAATGAGAGCCCAGGACCTGATGGATTCTTGGAAAATTCTACCAAGCATTCAAAGAAATAATACCTATTTTCCCTAAGCTGTTTCAAAAAATAGAAACAGAAGGAAAACTTCCAGACTCTTTCTATGAAGCCAGCATTATCCTGAACCCCAAACCAGGCAAAGACCCCACCAAAAAAGGCGAATTTCAGACCAATATCCCTGGTGAAGATGGATGCCAGGATTCTCAACAAGAGTCTAGCTAATAGGACTTAAGAGTAAATTAAAAAGATTATCCACCATGACCAGGTGGGATTTATCCATGTGATGCAAGGGTAGTTCAACATTTGCATATCAAGCAATGTGATAGAACAAATCAATAAGAGAAGAGAGAAGAACCACATGGTCCTCTCAGTTGATGCAGAAAAAGCATTTGACAAGATACAGCATCTGTTCCTGATTAAACGCTTCAAAGTATAGGGATAGAGGCAACATTCCTCAACTTCATAAAATCCATCTATGAAAAACCCACAGTGAATATCATTCTCAATTGGGAAAAACTGACAGCCTTCCCTTTGAGATTAGGCACAAGCAAGTATGCCCATTCTCACTACTTTTGTTCAACATAGTACTAGAAGTCCTAGCAACAACAAAAAGAAATAAAAGGTATTCAAATTGGCAATGAAGAAGTCAACCTCTCTCTTCACAGATGACGTCCAGATACTTTATATGGAAAACCCAAAAGACTCCACCCCCAAACTACTAGAACTCATACATCAATTCAGTAATGTGGCAGGATACCAAACCAATGTACAGAAATCACTTGCTTTCTTATACACTAACAATGAAAATATAGAAATGGAAATGAGAGAACAGATTTCATTTACTATAGCACCAAGAACCATAAGGTACCTGGGAATAAATCTAACCAAAGAGGTAAAGGACCTGTACTCAAGAACTACAGAAAACTAGTGAAAGAAATTGAAGACACAAAAAGATGGAAGAGTAGTCCATACTAACGGATTGGAAGAATAAACATTGTTAAAATGTCTGTACCGCCTAGAGCAATCTATACTTTCAATGCCATCCCCATCAAAATTCCATCAGCATTTCTCAAAGAGCTGGAACAAGCAATCCTAAAATGTATATGGAATCAGAAGAGACCCTGAATTGTTAAGGAAATGTTGAAAAAGAAAAATAAAGCTGGCAGCATCACATTGCCTGATCTCAAGCTTTACTACAAAGCTATAAGACAGCATGGTACTGGCACAAAAACAGACACATAGACCAATGGGACAGAGTAGAGAGCCCAGATACAGACCCTCAACTCTGTGGTCAAATAATCTTCGACAAAGCAGGAGAAAATATACAGTGGAAAAGAGACAGTCTCTTCAATTAATGGTGCTAAGAAAATTGGACAGCTATTTGTAGAAGAATGAAACTTGACCATTCTCTTACACCATACACAAAGATAAACTCGAAATGGATAAAAGGCATCAACGTGAGGCAGGAATCTATCAAACTCCTAGAGGAGAACATAAGCAGTAACCTCTTTGATATCGGCCACGGCAACTTCATTCAGGACTTGTCTCCAAAGACAAAGGAAACAATAGGGAAAATGAACTTTTGGGACTCCATCAAAAGCTTCTGCATAGCAAAGGAAACAGTCAACAAAATAAAGAGGCAACCCACAGAATGGGAGAAGATATTCACAAATCACACTACAGACAAAGGGCTGATATCCAAGATCTATGAAGAGCTCCTCAAACTCAAGACACACAAAACAGATAATCATGTCAAAAAATGGGCAGAAGACATGAACAGACACTTCTCCAAAGAAGACATACAAATGGCTAACAGACATTGAACTAATGTTCATCATCATTAGCCATCAAGGAGATTCAAATCAAAACCACATTGAGATACCACCCTACACCAGTTAGAAAGGCCAAAATCAACAAGACAGGAAACAAGGGTTGGAGAGGATGTGGAGAAAGGGAAACCCTCTTACACTATTGGTGGGAAAGCAAATTGGTGCAGTGACTTTGGAAAATAGTGTGGAGATTCCTTAAGAAATTAAAAATAGAGCTACCCTATGACCCTGCAATTGCACTACTAGATATTTACCCCAAAGATACAGATGTAGTGAAAAGATGGGCCACCGGAACCTCAGTGTTCATAACAGCAGTGGCCACAGTTGCCAAACTGTGGAAAGAGCCAAGGTGAACTTCTACAGACAAATGGATAAAGAAGATATAGTACATATATACAGTGGAGTATTATGCCTCCATCAGAAAGGTTGAATCCCCAAATTTTGTATCTACATGGACGGGACTGGGAGAGATTATGCTTAATGAAATAAGTCAAGCAGAGAGAGTCAATTATCATACGGTTTCACTTACTTGTGGAGCATAAGGAATAACACGGAAGACATTGGGAGACGGAGAAGAGAAGTGAGTTGGGTGAAATTGGAGGGGGAGACAAATCAGGAGAGACTGTGGACTCTGAAAAAAACTGAGGGTTTTGGAGGGGAGGAGGGTGGGGGGTTGGGTGAGCCTAGCGGTAGGTATTAAGGAGGAGCACTGGGTGTGGTGCATAAACAATGAACTTTGGAACACTGAAAAAAAAAAAATTAAATTAAATTTAAAAATTTAAAATTTAAAAATGTAAAATAAAATTAAATTAATAAAATAAAATAAAAATGTATTTTAAAATATCTTGCCCAGCATCTGGAAAAAAAGAAAGAAGAAATTTTGGTAAACTTTTTGACTACTTTGAACAAAATTTTACTGCAATATATCTTTTATGTCCTTATAAAATTGCATATTAAAAAGTGTGAAATAGAACATTAGCTTAGGCAAACACAAATGTCAATAATACTAATGAAAACAATCTGAAAATAGAGAAAAGTGGATATATTGCAGATACAGGCAGGGGAAAATAAATTTTAATATTTTTATACTCAATGAAAACATATGAATCTCAATAAGCATTAGAACATAAGTGCACTGAGAATGAGGATTTATATCTAAATTTTTAGTGTTCTGTCCTTAGCACCTGGAACAGTGTCTGGCACTGGTGTGTGCTTTTATTGAAAGATTTGAAGAGAACATTTCTTTTTTTCCTTCATATGCTCTTACCCACACCAGTACCCAGTTGAGAGATACATATACATAGAAGACTAACAATTAACTGTCCCTTTTGTATTATAGTTATAGAATTAGACCAAAAAAATGTGATTTGTGACTTCTTACAAATTGAACAAAGCTTACTATAATTAAACTACAGAAAGATTTGATTATTTCTCTAAAACACACCAGGCCTGATCTTTTTTTAAAAAAGGAGAAAAAAATACCAAATGGTTATTACTGCACTAAGTGGGAATAGCTCTACAAAAGATGTTCAAATTATTTCTATATAAAAATTAAGCAACCAAGATAATAAAAGATAAAGTAGCCTAAATATGTTGGAAAATATTCATTTACAGAAAATCTAACTCTTTTGCTTTTGTGATTTGCCTGGTACGAGTTGTTCTTTCTGCTACTTCTTCAATAGTGTGAATTTTAAATTGAACATTAATTGCCTGGTTAGATTTTCATGCATTCATAAATCAACCATGCTTTCATTGTGTACAGGTGTTCACTAATTAAGAGTATAACAGGTTAGTCATTCCTCATTTTATGTACTCACTGTGCAGATATTGAAATGACTGCCAATATTAATACTTATGCTCATATATTTTCTAAAAAGAACTGCCTTATTTTGCATATTGTTAATTGTGTTTAAACAAAGGCAAAGATTACTGCCTAATTCAGAGTCTCTCTATAAATATTCATTTTGAAAATAAATAATCTGTTTGAGATGAATAATCCTCTTAGACTTTTTATAATATAAATCTCCTTGTATTATTAAAAAAAGATTATAGCAAAACAGTTCTATTTTTTATGCTAAATTGCATTCAGATGATACATTCTGAAAGACTTGTCCTTCATCTCTTCAGGCAACTACCTCAATCACATAGTTCCTGCCTCTCTATTTTATCATGAGTTCTATATATATGGCATACTCCCCTTGGAAGTTAGTTGAGGAAGGTTTATACTGCCTACTTTATGCTTCTTGTGCTTTGCTACCCCAAAGGGCTAGAGCTACTAATGGTGTTGAAAAGTGTTGATTTTTGTGCCTGTTGTGTTAGGTAGCACAGATTAAAAGGGATACAAATATCCTGAGATGTCTTCTCAAGTGACATACTCTGCCTCTTTTAAGTACATGTCCTGTATTTTAAAAGATGATGCAGTTCTAATGGATGAACTAATCTCTGAAAATCAACAGAGCTACTTGAAAGAGAAACGATGTCACATTCAAGATACTGAGTTGAAAGTTTTATGTTACTTTAAAATTCCCATATTTACTAGAATATTCTAAATCCCAAGGCAGGTTTAGTAAAACATTTTTACTTTAGAGTTGTTTTTTTCCCACACACCAAAAAAAGTTTATTTTTCTTTGCAGTTTCCCCTAGGGTATATTTTGAATTTTAATCAAGGGTATATTTTGAATTTTACAGTCATCAAAATACCCCTATCAGTCAATAAGTATAAAATAAATTGGTTCAATCTGATCTCTTATTATTAGAATATCAAAATAATAATATACATATATTTTTTACTTTAATGCACATTATTTATTTATTTATTTATTTGTAGTACAATTTTCTTACAAGTTTTAGTTAGGTGATAGATATAGGTAGATGATAGATAGATAGATAGATAGATGATAGGTGATAGATAGATATAACCTGTGTTTAATTTTGGAAATGTGTTACTATCATCAAACCAGTATAAAACTTCAGGACGGGTAATGAAGATGCTTTATCACTTAAAAAGAAGACACTTGAGAAAAAAAATCAAGTCTTAGGAAATGAATTTGAAATACACATGATAATAGAAATGGAAAAATGTGTAAAACTGATACAACAGCAATTCTTTCACTTAATTGAACTTTAATGTTCCATAAGTTATGTATTTCTCTTTTTTTAAGATTTTTTTTATTTATTTATTTATTTGAGAACAAGAAAGCATGTATGTGCATGGAGGGGAGGGCAGAGAGAAAGGTAGAGAGAGAATCTCAAGAAGATTCTGCATAGAATGTGGAGTCTGACAGGGAACTTGATCTCACAACACTGGGAACATGACCTGAGCCAAAATCAAGAGTCAGATGCTTAGTTGACTGAGCCACCCAGGCACCTCATAAACTGTGTATTTTATACCACTAATTGTTGAACAATAAATGAAAAGGAGATAAGATAGAGTTAAATGATATAACCTATTATCTAAAAAGGTTTGCTTTTCTTTGCAATATAAAATGTCTATTATTATCAAAGCTTTGGATATAAATCTCAATATTTTTCGTTCTTTATTTTCAAATTATGATGAAATAGAGAGATTCATAACAAAAGAATGAGAGAAAAGAAGGTTCTATCTTTTACCTGTAATTAGGAGTTTGAGTTTTGGAATTAGGCAGATCTGGATTAATGTTCCCTGCTGTTTACTAGCAGTAAACATAGGTAAGATATATACCTTGCTCAAGGCTCAATTTTCTCACTTATAAAATGGAGACAGAATCACAACCTATTCCACTGCCTCATTCTATTAAATAATATAATGCATGCAAAGAACTTAGCATAGTGCCTGGGACATCGTAAATGCTTACTATTAGCTATTTATCATCATCATAACCATCATCATGATCGCCATCACCATTGTCATAATCATCATCATGATGAATTTATACATTATATCTTTGTTCAATGGAAATTTAAAGAATAGTAATCATGCATGTCACTTTTTTCATAATGAGGAAATATTTTCAGATTAAACATAATTTTGTTGATATAGTAAGAGTGACCTGATCTCTTGGCTTGTATCTGGCTCTTCCAATATGCCATCCTATTGAGAAGTCTCTGCTGCAGACTGTGTACCAGCAACCCCACCTGATGATTTGGAAGTCAAGAAAGCCTTTCAGAATGTGGTGCAAAGTAAAGAATATGCCTCTCCTCTAAATTTATGTCTCCATCTCTGTTTAGTTTACCATGTTGTATTTGTTATCTAGCCAGGTATCAGTTTATAAGTGGATTGGGATATTGTCCCAACGTGTGGTCATTTGCATTGCTTATAGCATAGAAAAGACAAAAGGAGCAGAAAAAAATAAATGTCAAATGAAAGAACTTGCTTAAAAAATATGTTCCACATTCATATAACATTCCAGTTGCTTAACATGTTGTGTTCTGACCCACCATTCTTTTTTGACTCTGAAATGGAAAATGACACACACATACTTTATGCTACATAAGGCAAAATATTTTTTCTATGCTTAATAGATAAATGGTTGACCAGATAAATAGGAGTGCCAAGTAGACAATCAGATGAAAATCTTTCCTGGCCCCTTAGCACTTTCTGCACTATCATAGCTATGTAACTGGTTTACTATATAGACTGAACTCTATAGAATTTAAACAGAGAATAGTTATATTCTTCTCCCATCATTGCTTTCCATTATGCTTCATCTGATCTCTGACTTTAGTCCCAAATTTTATATTATATGTATGTATACATATGTATGTATGTATAAAATCTCCAAGGCACTTTTAAGTATTGGGACAGTCTCATTTTCAAGTATTAAAAACTTCTATTTGCATTTAAATAAGAACTTTGATCTCACATCCAACTCCATGTCTCTCTTCCTTTATCCCAAAGGCTTGACCCAAGAGCTACGATTTGTCTTATTTATCTTTTCTTTTTCTTTTTATTTCCCTCAATCTCTAGCTGCTGTTTCAGGCACTTTCCGGGCCAGATAAGAAGAAAACATACTTAGGTGGTACAATTTATAATACTCCTATGGGTGTTGAGTGCAATATGTGACAGCATTTGTTCACACACTGCTTCCTTCTCTTACAGGATGCATTGGGTTCTTTGGAGACTATCCTATCCCCTAGCAGATAGCTTAATTGGATGTCATCTCAACAAGCCTATTTAAACTTACCTTCTATAGAGTCCACTTGACCCACAGTAATCACTTTTCTGACTTGCCAAATTCTGTGTTCTCAAGGATATTCTCAAGAGCTGCTTTGGTCTCTGCTCAGTGGTAGAGCATGGGACTGGGTCATATTACAAAATTCTGAAGTTCAATAGCATTCAGCCACAGTGTAAAAAATAAGAATCTGTACTCTCTGCAGCAGTGTTCTCTCCTCTTCTCACTTAGCATGAGAGGGAAATGACACACACGTTTCTCTTCTACCAACAGCTAATAGTGGAAGGAGATGCCACAGCACATTCATCTACTAAGCTGACAGCCTTCTTCCAAAACCTTCCTTGTGCTAAAATCCTATGTATATGAGCTAGAGGGGGAAAATGAAAAAGGATCATAAAATTTGTTTTTTCTGATCTTACCAATTATGTGGTTTTGTCAAGCCAACTTCACATTAGCAGTTGAGGTTACATCTGACTAATCTCAAATCCAGAAGTCACATTTATTTTTCTATTAGTTTCTTTCACTGTATATTATCTCCTTGCTTCTGAAAGGATCTTGCTTTGCTCCTATTTGCATCTTCAAAGTTCTTGTCCCTGATCATTACTCGGGAAATTTCACTGAGTTCAAAAATTTTGAAAGGAACACAATAAAATACTATTATAATATAAAATAAGGTTGAATTCGTTTTCTCTGGGGTTATGTGTGTTGGCTTTGTAAACAGCATTTAATGGGATTTTGAAGGCCAGACCAAAAATTATTTATAGAGGACGATTAGAAAATCCACTGTTTTCAGGCACTGATGTGTGCAGAGAAAAGACAGAAAGCTATAGGGTTTTTAAAGGTATCTCCAGTATGTTTCTAAGAAAATATTATATTAAAAATTAAGCGTTCAGCTGAAATAATTAAGAAAATATAAAAGAAAATACTGTTAAACTAAGCAGACAGTATTTTTAAATCATGAAGTTCCTTTTGTCCAGGAAAGTCTTTTCTACAAAATATATTCAAGAAATTGTCTCCATTTTCAAAGACATTTTGCACGCAGAGACAACGATTTTACAAAAGCCTTTATGAAAGAAGTGTGGCTAATTTTTAGGGATATCTTTTCTGATTAATAGATAAGTGATGGAAGAACAGTAGAAGACTTGAGCATGAAAGATAAAAGGGTGATGCAAAGTTATCAACCCAAGAGTGAATGTGAGACACTCAAGTATGACTTTTCATATCTTCCTAGTCCCCATAATACCATAAACCAGTGATAAATCATGAACCATGTTCCAAGCTCTATGCTAAGTACTTGCCCTTTATTATATCATTTAATTGCCACATAAACCCTCTAAAGCAAGAATTGTTTATCCTCATTTTACAGATGAGAAAACAGAATTAGAAAGTTTAAAAACTTGCACAAGATTACCAGTTAAGAGGTAAAGTTAGAATTCTAAACTTCCTCCAAAGACAGTGATTTCAAGTTACCTGCCCTTCCTCCTTCCTTCTTCCTCTTGCTTTTTCCTTTATTTTTTTTAACCCCATGCATCAACAAATCTCATTCAAAGGTTATTTTACCCATCCTTGGCTTCTATTTCCTTGTGGATCCACATAAATAAAGCTAAGAGAATAGAAGTTGAGGTAAACACCATTTATTGTATATATAAATTTCCTGTACTTTTGACTATTGCCATTTATTAGAAAATTCATAAATCAGAGAAGTCTTATATATTCTAAAATAACCTCTTTTGTAAATCAAAACTGGTATTTTGCCTAGGTTTCCAAATTTAAACAAGCTGAGCCAAAACTGAAAGTGTAATTACCATGGTACTATCAAAACAATATTATCCATATTTTCAAGGGGATAATCTCTTTCAAGATTGCATGTATTGAACTTTAACTAATGTTTATCATAGAAAATGAACCTAATGTTTATCATAGAAGACTTCATCATTTTCTCTTTTTGAAATCCAAATAGATGATAGCATTAAGTAATATTTATAAATTATAGTTCCAAGCACTGTAATAAATAATTTTGAAAAATAACTTTAAAAAGTAGGTACTATTATCTTTGCAAAGGACAACAAAGTAAAGAAATAACTTTCAGCTAACCAGGTTAGCTGGAATGGTAGGACTGAAACCCAAGCCCAGACCTTACTCCCACAAAAACTTTCAATTTGTGCGTATCACCTTATCTATCCTACTAATAGGAGTAAAAGCATTATTTGAACTCTTTAGAAAATGTCACTGGTACTTTTTGTTTTGGATATTCTTTAAACTTAACTAACATATAAAATGAACTTAAATAATAATCAGTTAACTGAAATGTTTGTGTGCTACATATTTTAATTCAGGTAGGAATTGTTTGTTTTAATTTCCCTCTTGACTCCCACCATTACTGTATAAACAAACTCCCTTTCTTCTTCCTACAGTTTTTCAACTTTCTTTTCAAATAGTTGCTGGATTACCATTAAACTCTTAAATTTCATGTGTTCTCCTAGGTATCTAAGAAAGCTGTATTATTAAATAAGCTGCATAAACATCTACAGTATTAGATAATAGAAGTTTTTCAGGAAAAAAGAGTTTGTAAATAATTTCATCCTGTCTTCTTTTGTTTAGTTTAATGCAAATTAAGGCATGTTGTTAGCATGATTGACTTTGTTCAAACGATTATATTTTGAGTCCTTTGAGATTCAGGCTTAAAATCATGCATACTTAAACTAAGTTACTATAGCTTGATCACTCTGAGTGTTTATAATATTTCCAATGCATAAGGTGAAAAGAAACAATAGTCTACATTTCAACATGCCAAATAAGGCCCAAAATAGCAAGGCATTTACAGCTTGTGAAAAAAGTGTTAATAACATTATCCATTTATGGAACAGCTTTGCTCAGAAAGAAACTCAGAAGAGTCTGACTTTAATCCATTAATCATGCATGTAAACTTGATTCTCTGAGCTAATAAGCTGATGACATTTATCAGTAGCCAACCAAAAGAAAAAAGTATCTGGATACTTAATTCTAAATCAGGTTTTCAATAATTATATTGAAAATATATTTAGTTCTTCAATAAATATGTATTTCTCTGAACTCAATAAAAGCATTTACCAGATGTTGATTATATTAATTTCATGGTTCTAACAAGAATTATAGAACTTTTATATCACAAATTCACTGAAAGATTAAGTCAAATCCCTACATACCATGAATATGCTGTTTTATAAGTAAAAGGATGTAATTAAAATCAGTGGACTCTGAAATTGTGACTGCAGCACAACTTGAAAAAGAAATGAATGAATATAGGTTCCATTGATTATTAGGAAATTTAAGCCAGTTAGGAGTACCTAACACAAACATTATGATCCTGATAACAAAACACAATGTCTGGTCCCTAGTTATTAAAGTCTTAATATTTCTTTTTTGTTTGCTTTCTTTTCTAGTTTTATTGAGATATTTTTGACATATAACACTTTATCAGTTTAAGATATACAACATGTATATATTGTGACATGATTCCACAGTAAGTTTATTTAACATCTATCACTTCACATTTTTATATTTTTCCCTTGTGATAAGAATTTTTAAGATCTTTTCTTTCAGCCACTTTCAAATATATAATGCAGTATTGTTAACTATATACTACATACCCAGACCTTATTTATCTTGTAACTGGTAGTTTGTGCCATTTGACCATCTTCACCCATTTCCCCTACCACCATCCACCACTTCGGGCAACCATAAATCTATTCTGTTTCTAGTAGTTCCATTTTTTTAGATCCTACATGTAAGTGAGATCATACAGTATTTGTCTTTCTTTGTCTGGCTTATTTCATTTAACAGAATGTCTTTATTTATGGCTAAATATTACATTAAATTGATATGGGCTATCTTCCTTGAAAATAATTTAGCAACAATAGGAAAACTTCAAAGACTACTTTCAAATAATAAAATAAATTTTCTAATCTGGGTCATTTATGGATACTTCAATGATGAAAATACCCACAGGAAAGCAAATCACATCATAGAAAGTGTTATTTTGCTTTCTTGTTTCCTAAGTAGAAATTTTCACCAATTTTTTTACTAGTGTCTTTTCATTTTTTTATTTAAAAAAGTTAAAATTTTTGAAAAATCTAAATATTTTTTCTAAAAAATAAAAGCATTAATGGACTGTGGAACAATATTACCAAAGCTTCAGAAGAAAAGATCAACTTTAAATAGTCATTTGTATTTTATTCTACTCATATCTTTTAAATGACCTTCAAGAAATATTCAACTAGAAAGCATACAGCCTACTCTCCAACTCTAAGTTAAAGGTTCCATACATCCTCTTTTGGGGTGATGTTTGATAGCAGAATAAAAGAGAAAGTAATCTTCAGTGCCTAGTCTTTCCACAACATCCATGATCATAGGGAACATATCCTCAAAGAAGAATATTCAAAATCCTAAGTTTAGGGACTAAACTTAGTGACTTCAATGTAATAGATGAAGTAGGTGGCTCTGGTAGATACTAAGCATAATATTATTTAACTGTTGGTTGTCAGAGATGAATATGAAGTGTGCATGTATGGGTGTTCCTTTTTTTTTTCCCCTACAAACAAATGGTACTATGATAATCCATAGTCACATCATATCGACAAAATAACATGCTTATCTATTTGTTTGACCATGCATTAATGATCACAACATTCAGAACTCAGAGATCACCCCTGAGGGGATATTGGGATCCTTAGATCCCTGTTCTTTTTTTTTTTAACTAAAAATAGTAGAAATTTTTATTTTTAGGTGATGTGAAATGAATGAAGTTTTTTTTTTTACTTTATTTAAGCTTTATTTAAACATATGATGTAACCCCACCACCCTCACCCAACCCCTCTTCCCCCCACCCCCCTCAGTTTGTTTTATGACATTAAGAGTCTCTTTTGGTTTTTCTCCCTCCCGATCCCATCTTCTTTCATTTTTACTTTTCCTACCACCTTAACTCCCACCCCCGTTGCATCTCCACTTCCTCATATCAGGGAGATCATGTGATAGTTGTCTTTCTCCAGTTGACTTATTTCGCTAAGCATAATACGCTCTAGTTCCATCCATGTCGTCGCAAATGGTAAGATTTCATTTCTTTTGATGGCTGCATAGTATTCCATCGTATATATATACCACATCTTCTTTATCCATTCATCTGTTGATGGACATCTAGGTTCTTTCCATAACTTGGCTATTGTGGACATTGCTGCTATAAACATTCGGGTACACGTGCCCCTTTGGATCACTACGTTTGTATCTTTAGGGTAAATACCCAGTAGTGCAATTGCTGGGTCATAAGGTAGCTCTATTTTCAATTTTTTGAGGAACCTCCATGCTGTTTTCCAGAGTGGTTGCACCAGCTTGCATTCCCACCAACAGTGTAGGAGGGTTCCCCTTTCTCCACATCCTCGCCAGCATCTGTCATTTCCTGACTTGTTCATTTTAGCCATTCTGACTGGTGTGAGGTGGTATCTCATTGTGGTTTTGATTTGTATTTCCCTGATGCCCAGTGATGTGGAGCACTTTTTCATGTGTCTGTTGGCCATCTGGATGTCTTCTTTGCAGAAATGTCTGTTCATGTCCTCTGCCCATTTCTTGATTGGATTATTTGTTCTTTGGGTGTTGAGTTTGCTAAGCTCTTTGTAGATTTTAGATACTAGCCCTTTATCTGATATGTCGTTTGCAAATATCTTTTCCCACTCTGTCAGTTGTCTTTTGGTTTTGTTGACTGTTTCCTTTGCTGTGCAAAAGCTTTTGATCTTGATGAAGTCCCAATAGTTCATTTTTTCCCTTGCTTCCCTTGCCTTTGGCGTTGTTCCTAGGAAGAAGTTGCTGCGGCTGAGGTCGAAGAGGTTGCTGCCTGTGTTCTCCTCAAGGATTTTGATGGATTCCTTTCTCACGTTGAGATCCTTCATCCATTTTGAGTCTATTTTCGTGTGTGGTGTAAGGAAATGGTCCAATTTCATTTATCTGCATGTGGCTGTCCAATTTTCCCAACACCATTTGTTGAAGAGGCTATCTTTTTTCCATTGGATGTTCTTTCCTGCTTTGTCGAAGATTAGTTGACCATAGAGTTGAGGGTCTATTTCTGGGCTCTCTATTCTGTTCCATTGATCTATG
>ML109598.1:5231-44938 GCA_003697995.1 Taxidea taxus jeffersonii | reverse complement strand
TACCTATAGCATGGACCAGAAAATAAATTTATAACTTGAATTATATAACAGTGGTTTGGGGACATGGTGTCAATAAACTGATATGTCATATGTTGTTATATTCAGCAATAACTATGGCTAATAAAAAACTCAAGTTGATAAGTAATTTACTTGCTCTTTATATAAATTTAGGTCATATTCACTGTTATTGTTCTAATAGTATCATTTTTTTCTCAGTTGAATTTCTTGTGATTTCTTGAATGACAGACTAAGGGGTATCCAATTCCATTTAATTCTGAGAAAATTCCTAAGAGTGAACTCCACATATAAATAATCATATATATATACACACATATATACATACATATACATATATAATCTCCTCATACATGTGCATGAGTGACCTCCACATAAAAATAATTATATATGTGTGTGCATATATACATATGTGTACATATGCATATCTATATACACATATATACATATGTACACATATGTATATATGTATGTATGTATATATATCCTTCTACATGTGCATGAGCAAGACAAGAACTCATGTTCATGAAGAAAAGTGCCCAAAGACACTGAAATTTGGAGCCTGGTAAATAAAGGTTTTTATTTCAGTGGAGCCAATTATATATATTCACAGACTTTTCTATCCCACCTCCATCGTGCAAAGAGGTTTTTTTTTTCTTTCTCGTGGAATATAAATTCCACATCAGTTTTTCTGGTACATAAAATGCTATATATGCTTTGAATATCTACAAGTAATTAATAGCCTTTCATCCAAGTAGGTAATATATGGGAGTGAATTTATTGCTGTGATTATATAAATATCACTTAAAAACTATATGCAAGGATATAAAGGCAACGCTGAAGTGTGTAATTGTTAATGCAGACTCATAGCCTAGAAAATGATTTATTTTAATGGTTTTCTTCATTTAATGGTTCTCCATTTGAAAATGTTCCCTTTCAACTGCAGATTTTGTGTTTTGGTGCAGTGAAGGAGAAATTTGAGACATTTATTCTTTTAATAGTTATTCATTTGAAAAAGTTTCACTGGGTGCTTATATATTTTGTAGGTTGCAAAGAGATCCATTCTTGATAGTTTTTTTTTAATGTTTTTTTTTTTTAAAGATTTTATTTATTTATTAGTTAGAGAGAGAGAGCACAGGCAGACAGAGGCAGAGGGAGAAGCAGGCTCCCTGCCGAGCAAGGAGCCCGATGTGGGACTCGATCCCAGGATGCTGGGATCATGACCTGAGCCGAAGGCAGCCGCTTAACCAACTGAGCCACCCAGGCGTCCCAATGTTTATTTATTTAGATAGGTTCTCATTCTGTGAAACTGTTGTCAAGTTTCTTTAAACTGGAACTTCCTGAGGGTTCTGGTAAAGCAGTAGTAAGTCAGCCTGTAGACTTTCTCAGAGCTCTGCAAGCCCTGAGGCCATGGAAGAGTCACATCATCAGAAAGAAGAAAATTTGTAAAATGAAATTTAACCATTAGTAGATGTCCTTAACTTTAGTGTTATCAAGATTTCAACTTTACTACCACAGAGCATTTACAAGGGGACTGGTTTGGTAATGTATTATGTGGCCATGAAAAATATGTATCAAACTCTTCCATATAGATTTGAAAACAGGGTATCTGTCACAAACATTTTGTTTTAATTAATATTGAATATGGCCACTGTAACTTCAATTTTGATTGATTGTTTCTGGGATTTTATGACCAAGTAGGGTCATAATGTGTTCTTACATATTCTCTTAAATTAAACATCTATTTATTGTCCTCACTTTAGCCCATTTTTCATTTACAGTTCCAAAGACAGCACCCACCAACGTAAGTGGAAGAAGTGGAAGAAGGCATGAATTAGTCATAGCCTGGGAGGTAAGAAAGCCTGTACTCAGTTGTCAAACTTGTTGATTCCTTAAAAAAATAAGGCTACATATAGGAACTGTACTTGGTACAGAGAGATTGAGTAATTTCTCTTTAAATGAGGTTAAGAAACGCTTTGACCATATATTACTCAGATGAGTATTATCAACATGAACCTGTCTCATCCATACCCAGTCCCAGTTGACTTTTTTCAAGTTTAAAGTATGTCTTCCTGTCATAAAGGTTATCTCAGAATAAAGTTTGAATACTTAAAACACATCCTCTCACAAACAACTTAAACTGTTTGGCTTAGGTTGACATTTAATTATTTCACAATTAAATAGCACCCTTATTAAAACCAGTGGGGAGGAAAGAAATGACCACCACTGCACTTGTGACACAGTACTTAGGTTATCTCATTTAACCCATAAAACAACCCTATTAGTATGGATAATAATTTTTCCTCATTTTAAAAATTATGAAACTGAATCACAGTTTTAATACTCTTCCTAATCAGCAGTAGAATTGGGACTTTGTGTTCTCTTGTCTCACTCACCATGTGTTCTCTGAAGTTTCTTCTATAAAGGAGGCAAGGGAGAAGGGTGTGTAAGAAACATTTATTTTCCCATGAAGGCACTTTCCTTTTACTGATGTTAGATTACCTTATTATCAAACATAACTATGTAGCTCACAGAACTGTGCCCTAGAATATGAAATGCAAAGGAGATGGAATGTCTACTGGAGCAAAATGAACAAATCCCTGATGATCTCTAAAACAATGATCAAATGTACAGAAAAATGTTTCTCAGTAAGAAATCTTCCATGGGCATGTCTTGGGCTATTCTGTCCATCCCTTTCTTGTCCAATAAAAATTTATTTCTAATTTTTTACTTCTGCAGAGGAATTAACTTCCCAATACCTGAACTTCACTGACGTCAATCTCTCTAAATAGAACTTCCTTCTCTTCCAGCTTCATGTCTTAGCCCCAGCTGCTAAAATAAGAATACCATAGACTGGGGGTGACTTATGAATGACAATTCATAAGTATTTCTTACAGTTCAGAGCCTGGAAATTTAAGATCAAGTCACCAGCAGATTCCAGTCTGGTGATAACCTGCTCTCTGGCTAACGGAGGGCCATTTTCTCACTGTACCCTCTCATGGCAGAGGGGCAAGGAGGGCACTACTCCCATTCATAAGGGCTCTGCCTTCATAATCTAATAACCTACCAAAATCTTCCCCTCTTAATACCATCACATTGGGGGTTAATATTTCACTATATGAATTTTAGGAGGCTATAAACATTTAGTCTATAAAACTTTGATATAATAAGCTTTGTCTCTCTTCCTCTACTCAATACAGTTTTTTCTCAAATCAAAATTCAAAAGAAAAAAAACATGTTTCAACAAGTATGTATTTGGTATCTATGTGTCAAGCATTATGCTAGGCAGCGGCTGGTGACCTCTCCTTTAACTAACTAGTCAATCATAATTACTCCTTTCTATGGTGTACAGTTTACATCTGTTTAACAAATTTAAATATAAGCATATAGTATAACAATTACTTGAACAAATATTCTTTTCTGATTTTTTCACATTAATAAAGAACAAAAGCAAATGAAAAATAAAATGCTATAAAGAAGGTCTTAAATAGTTCCTGTTTTTCTGCACAAAGGACTCTGCAGAACATTTCCAGCAACAGATTTTTCTGACCACCAGACCATATGACAGTTTTCCCCAACATGCTAAATTCTAGTGTGGAATGTTCATTTCATATACATGACTAACTGGTTTAAATTTGTTTCACTCCAAGAGTTTTCAGGACCCCTGATACTCTTCTTAAATACCAACTGATATTATTTAAGTTTTTATCTTTTGCTTTTAACTCTTTTTAAGCTTCCAAATGCTACTAAGTGATTGTTCTATACTAAGTGATTGTCTTCTAGTGTAGCATTACAGATTTGAAAGTCTCCATTTCTCTGGTTATCCATTATTTAAAAAAATAAATAAATAAAGTTTGAAAGAAGTGGCTGTGTGGCTGTTTTAATCAGTTTATTTGGTGATCATTAATTGTATTTTTCTTCTTTAGCCAGTATCTGAGGAGTTTCAGAATGGGGAAGGCTTTGGCTATATTGTGGCTTTCAGGCCCAATGGAACACGTGGCTGGAAGGAAAAAATGGTGACATCTTCTGAAGCTTCAAAATTCATTTATCGAGATGAAAGTGTTCCTCCTCTTACTCCCTTCGAAGTGAAGGTTGGCGTTTATAACAATAAAGGAGATGGACCTTTCAGTCAGATTGTGGTTATCTGCTCAGCTGAAGGAGGTCAGTTTCTTTATCCCTATTATTTACATTCCACATTTTATTATGGATGTTATGTGGATGGTATATGGATGAAACATTGTTGTACACATATTAGAAAATACAGATATGCTAAAAGAAAATAAAACTAACCCATATTTTCATTATAATTTTTAGATATATTTTTCCAAGTTTTTTTTTATTAAACACATAAACATTGGGGTGCCTGGGTGGCTCAGTGGGTTAAAGCCTCTGCCTTCAGCTCAGGTCCCAAGGTTCTGGGATCGAGCCCCGCATCGGGCTCTCTGCTCAGCAGGGAGCCTTCTTGACTCTCTCTCTCTCTGCCTGCTTCTCTGCCTACTTGTGATCTCTGTCAAATAAAAATATAAAATCTTAAAACAAAAGCAAAAACCATGAACATTCCATATATGTTTCTTCATGTTCTTCACTCCTTAACAATATATGGCTAATATATTTTAATGATAATAACAATATTAGTAACATCTATAGTGTATTCTTTCCTCTAGGTGAACTTTTAACCACTCACTGGTTTTTAATTTAGATAATATTATATTTTAACCCACTAAAGTTAAATTTATGTGAAATAAATTTAAATAAATACTCAATTTATGTGACCAATAAATATTTATTACTAACCTCATACACAAGACATTATACAGATAAATAAGTATCAGACAGGGCTTTCTGTTGGAATTTTTCACATATGACATCCTGAAATCTTCATGAAGATCTTGTCTAATAGTCATTATTATCCCCACTATAAAGCAATTGAAGTTGAAAAGTTAATTGTAACTGAGAATTGAACCTGAGTCTATCTAGTCATTAAATCCTTAGTTTTTCTCTAACATGTTGTTTTCACATGCAAAACCACATTTAATTCTCAAGATAAAACTACAATGTAGGCAGTATTTACTAAGCAGTATACCCATTTTACAAATGAGTAAACTGTAAAACTGTGACTTACTTATGGTTACAGTGAGGTGGTAGTGCTGAAGTGTGAACTCAGCTCCATACATTAAAATCCTGGGTTCTTTCAAGTTTTAATATAAAAATGCAGTTTTCTGAAAGAGATAATATGATAGATTTAGCCCCCTAAGGTGTATTTTTTTTTCTTCTTTCTTCTATTCAAGTGCAGAATTTCAACTGGCCCTGCTAGAGAAAGCAATGACTCATATTTCCTAAATCTGAGAAATGTTTGAGAAAATGTTCCACCAAAGGTAGCACTCTTTTGACCTAATAAACATGACCGAGATAAACTGGACTTTGATACTTTCTTTGTACCCACTTGTATGACTTATTTAAATAGCACGAGATAATTATCTTTTTGGTACTGTGAGCTACATGGCAGGGGTTGGGGGTAGAAAAAGGTCATTTGAATAGGTAGGGAAAGGTCATTTGAAGCACAAAAATAGTGTCTGATTTACATAAGGTGCAGTTTTTCAATACGAATTGCCCTTTTTTTTTTTAATATAGAGCCACATTCTGAAGCAGAAGTAGAAAGTTTATCCTAGTGTGATAATGACCAGAAAAAGTGAAGAATCAAGTAATAACAAGGAATCATAGGTGTTCCAGTGAGATACCCATGCACTTAGCATCTTGAGTATCTGACGTTTTTCCAGATACAGCAGAGGTACCATTATTACTTATATATATTTTTTTAATTTAACTCTTACAACCAAACATGAAGTAGGAATCTCAAACCCCAATATACTTTTCAGGAAGCTGAGGCTCAGAGAAATAAAGAAACACACTCAAATTCACACCAGTAAGTGAGAGAGTTGTAAGTAACTATAGTAAGTGACACAGCTGGGATTTGAACCTGCATCTGTATGGCTCCAAAGTTCATGCCTTTAACTACTATTCTACACTCTCTCATCAGGAATGTATATAATAATAATATTCATTATTTTACTATTATATATAATAACATTTTGCACTATTTATTACTGAGAAAATCTATTTTGAAGTACATATTTTATTCAGGAAATCCATCTTGTTTCTTTAAAATTCCTTCAACCTAATTATCAAGCACATAACTCCAAAGGTCACCGAAGGTAAACTGGAAAGGTTTGTGAGCAAGCTTTGTAGAGTAACACCAGTGCTGACTTTAAGAAATCAAGATTTGTATGTTCCTTGTCAACATTTGCTTTGAAATTAAATTATAGCAATCACTGTGGTTTGTTTATACTATGTTTCCTTAAACTTGAAATAGCCTGCCTTTGGAGATTACTCTTTCAACCTAGATAGGAAATATGCATATCCTTTTTTTTTTTTTTAAGGCACTGAGGTTGTTGCTGTAACATATTTCATAGTAACACTTCATTTATTTTGGTAGACTGACATATGAATGATACCAGGCAAATTAAATCTAGATAGTTTGCCTTTTTTTTAAGTATTAAAAAAGTGTATTTATTTATTTGAGAGAGATAAAGGGAGAGAAGGAGAGTGCATGAGCAGGAAGAGGGGGAGAGGGAAAGGGAGAAGCAGAACTGGATCTGAGATCATGACCCGAGCCAAAAGGAGATGCTTAACTGACTGAGCCACCCAGGTGTCCCTGCTTTTGTTCTAACAACAAAATTGAAACATATATTTGGCATTTGCTCACTAGTTAAATTTACTAATTTGGAACTTTATGTGTAAATATGAGTAAAGTTTTAACATCATTAAATTGTGCCAAGTAGGAATGGTAGGACAATGGAAAGAAAGAGCATTTGCCTGAGATGGACAGTCAAAGTTTCAATCTGCTCACTAACTAAAATCTTGTAGTTTATCCACCTCTCTGGACCTTTTTCTTCTTCCACTTTAAAAATGAAAGTCCTGAGGGGCGCCTGGGTGGCTCAGTGGGTTAAAGCCTCTGCCTTCGGCTCGGGTCATGGTCCCGGGGTTCTGGGATCGGCCCCGCATCGGGCTCTCTGCTCAGCAGGGAGCCTGCTTCCTCCTCTCTCTCTGCCTGTCTCTCTGCCTACTTGTGATCTCATCTGTCAAATAAATAAATAAATCTTAAAAAAAAAAAAAAATGAAAGTCCTGAACTAGAATATCTCTAGAAGCCATTACAAATCTGAATCTCAAAGTTTGTCAATTTATTCTATGATTTTAAACACTCCAAATTTTAATTTTCCTAGATAGGAAAATTGCTTTATTTTAAAAGAAGTGAACATTTTGAATATTAAACCATTTTTTAAAAGAGTCAAGGACTGTAATGAACTTGTAAGATACACTAGATAGTGTACTCATGCCAGTACAAGTTCCACTTCTCTATGTCGGAGGACATTCATACAGATTCAGAGTGTGCCTTTGTCATCATACCCTTGCCCAGAGCCCAACTGATCTGATTAAAGCCATATTTCTCCATAAGACAAATTCTGCTCCTTTGTTCTTCCATTAACCTAGCCCACTTGCTTAGCACCTCAAAAGCCCACCATATTTTTTGATAAAGTAAAGAACAAGAGGATTGGGGCTGGCATTCTATCTCTACTCACAGGCATAATTCTTCTTCTTCATAGAAAGATGACTAGCTACATGCTTGAAGTACCATAGAAAAGCCACCTTTTCATAGCCAGCACCAAGGCAGGAAGAAAACATGTGCCACCAGAATTCATGTTGTTTGAAAGGAAGCAAGGACTTCAAGACAAACCTTACAATACTAGTTCTCAACCTATTTCTCAGTGGTACATCAATGATGGATGACACTCACATCCAGAGCATACTTCTATAAGTGCTTATGTGCATGCCTCACACCTTCCATTCCTTTCTTTTCCTCTTGAGACAGTCAATTGGAATGAGTGAGAATTACATTACTATAGGGAAAATTCTGAATGTGATCTTTAGTAAAAGAACTCATCATTTATAATATTGATACTTGATAAATCACTTGAGAAATGGCCTTGACTCTTGTGAATCCAAAGTAGACTACTACCACAGAATACTGTTAGAAAAGCTCCAAAGAGTTTTTCTGTTAATGCTCTTGTGCCTTGGAAACCTTTCAAGATTTCAACAACAAAAGTAACCCCAAATGACTCCAGATAATCCTGGAAGGAGAGACATTTGCCTACCAAGACTTCCATATACCTTGCACGTGTATCGGTTATTTACACCCTTTAAACCAAGCAGGAATTATGTGCATTCTAATCTTGATTTGGGTTTAAATCTCTAGGGTATGCTGTAATCCTATACAATACCCTCATTCTGGAAACAATTCTAATTTTTTTTAAATGGGAGCAAAGTTGCAACATAGTAATTTATAATGCATGGTAAATTCTTTTTGTCTTTCACTTCTATATATCTAGAAATAGTTTTTAGTCAAACTTATATCCATTTTCCACTTAGTTCTTGTTACTATAGTTTTGAAAGCAAAAGAACCTGAGCATTCAATTATATCTAACAGAATAATAGAGGGAGATTTGATATAGATAAATCATAGTTTGAAAGACTTATTTATTTGAGATAAGACTTAGCTTTCTCTAGTTTATTTGGCTTTTGCCTTGTATGTGAAAAGTATACTGCTTTAATATATGTTAAAACCAAGAATCCTCTCCTCATTTGCAGAAAATGATATGCAATTATCTCTTTGCAGATGGAGCTACCACAGCCCAAATTAAAACCCAGCATTCATGAGGTGTTATTCTCAAGATCAATTCCTAGTTGAAACAGAACTCAGTGGGATTTATGTGAACTTGAAAATTAATAAATTGGCATATTAGTTGTAAAATACAAGGAATAATTTCCTCTCTTTGCCAGATGATCCATTTGGATTAGTGCCTGTAAAAGTTCAACTACAGCAGTCTTTACTGAATTTTTAAATAATGAAACCATAACCCTTTCTCCCAAGGAGTTTATTAAACCCTCCTTTGATTAATGATGTTACCCACCCTTCCTGGGAAGTCAGATGTATAATCAATATCGCAAGCACATCCCCCATATTACTTGGAGAACTCCAGCTGCTAAGTCACTTAATACAAATGTATCATCTAAATTCATGAACATGGTAATTCTGTTCAAAATTTTTAATCTGACAGAAACTGAAATCTATCAATCAGCTTGTCCACTTTACATCCCAAGACTGGAGTGAAGGAGTTAGCCATGGCCTAATCAATATCATCATAAGTAAAAGAAAAACAAAATCTTTTTAAATCCTTGAGTCTATTACACATACCACTAGTACAGTCTCTGAAATAAGTCCCTGAATTTTCCTCAGTTTACCTGAGTATAATGAAGTAAGAGTGGCAGGAAACACCTTATTATTTACAGATCAGGAGAGTTTAAAAAATGTCTGAATATGGCAGGATCTATGAGAAGCAATGCAATTGTGGTTCAACTTTATCAAAAATTCCATGAGACAGGAATAAAAGGAGCTGATAGTAAGCCAGCAGTAAAGTTAAATAAGAGATGACAGGGGTTTAGGTGGCTTCTGACAAGACTTAGAGTAGAGAGCCCAAGTAGGGACCCCAACAACAATACTCTCTAGGAAATTTGGTGTGGTACAGCAAGGAGAGAACAAAGCAGTAACACAAGGAAAAGCATCATGTGTGTGAACACAGATAAATGCACAGAAGTGAAACAGCATGGCATTTAGAACCTGATTGCTGTGTTGAAATCCTCTCTCCACTCTCTAGCAGCTATGTGACCTTGGGCAAGCCGCTTGACTCTGCCTCTCAATTTCTTTATTGGCAAAAAGTGATAATTATAGCAGGGTTCTTGGATTAATGAATTCATGTAAAGAATTTTGAATAATCCTAGGCACATAACAAATCCTCAATAAATGGCAATCATCATTACCTTTGGATGTTCCCCTCATCTATTTTTTGTTGTTGTTTGTTTTTAATTGTATTCCATCTATACCTCTGTCAGTTATTTGGAAGTAATTGAGCAAAAGAAAATGAACTATATGTTCCCTCCAAAATCTATTGTCTAGCTCAAAACTAAGAAATATAGAATGAGCCAGCTACTGTCTTGTACCAATGTAAAAGCAACGGAGGAAAGAATACTTGAGACCTGAGCTCTAGTTGGAGTTCTTTTCAAAGCCAGAAGCAGAGTTTGGGATAATTAACCTGTGTACATGTCACATTTTCATCTGCAAAATGAGGATGTGGATCTAAAATATAGGTCCATAACTCAAAATCCTATAGAGGTCCGGTAAGAGATAAAATAAGTGAAGTAGTCCCAGTGTGAGATAATAGGTAGCAGTAGGGACTCTGGCAAACTGAAAAGACTATGCCCTGACTAATGAGACAAACTGCTAATTCTCATCTACCAACATCCACAAATTCAGATTTGGTATCATCAATGTTTTTTTCTCCCTAAAGAAGCCAGAAATTCTTTTATATGAAATGTTGAAATAAATTAATATATTATTGGGTCATACAAAACATGACTAAAGACCCACTGGCCATGCATTTATGACCTTTGATTCAAGTGAGTTACTAAATTCTTTCTAGTTTTAGTTTTAAAACTAAAACTTAAAACTTTAGTTTTAAAACTAGTTTAGTTTCTAGTTTTCTAGTTTTCTTTCTTACCTTCCATTATTCAGTTACAATGGGATACTCAAACGGAACAGCTAATTCCAATCCAAACTACACATTCTGTGATCTAGTCAGTTACTCTTGCTTACAGAAAAACCTTTCAATCATTGGCTATAACAATATATACTGAACCTTCTGGAAGTAAACTGACTGATATCACTCTTTTTTTTTACATGCCAGTATTTCTCATTTAGATCAGCATGGGTTTATTTCTGATACTGTTTACATCCAGAAGGTGAAATACATAAAAAAATGACTCTTCAGTCCTTGTTTGATTCATCTGCCTTCACTCAATGAGATACAATTATAATATTAACCCCCAAGAATGCATCTGTGACATGTCTGCTTGGGTCTGATCCTGATTTAAAATCCTCTTTTAAAATATTTTTCTTTATTTGACAGACAGATATCACAAGTAGGCAGAGAGGCAGGCAGAGAGAAAGGAAAGGAAGCAGGCTCCCTACCGAGCAGAGAGCGGGACATGGGGCTTGATCCCAGGACCCTGAGATCATGACCTGAGCTGAAGGCACAGGACTCAACCCACTGAGCCACCCAGGCACCCCATCCTCAGAGCTTTTAAATAGAAATTCAGGGTGCTTGTTTAGGAAATGTTTTCTGAATATTTTTCTTTTCCTTTAAACTTTTCTTTTTTTTTTTTTAAACTTTCTTATTTCTATTTGAGAACTACTTAAGGTTGTACAGTGCTACAGAAAGCTGAGAGAGAAATTATTCTTTTCTCTAAGGATAAATAGGGATAGAAAGCCTTCTACCCAACCACCGTTTTGTATTCCTGAAATGATTTATCTCCCTGCAATCTTCTTCAACAACAATGTAATTACTTCAATAATAAAAATCCTGAAAGAAGGCATGTGGCACACAAATCTCTGTAATGCATTCGTTTAAAAGATAAGCAAAATTGCTTGTGAATAACAAATGATACCCCAGTGTGGCTGTCTTGAAAATAAATCATACCTTAAATCCTGGAAATCAGGTTGTACACACCTTAAGAACATCACCATTTCCTTTCATTTGTTTGCAAAAATCAAGGATTTTAACTCCTACTAAGTAACAATGAAAAAAAAAAGTCTTGTTGCAAGTCTGGTGATCAGAATTCTAGAGTGAAATAGACGTTTCCCCAGTTTTTTTTCTTTTTTTAATCACGTAGATGCCAGATACTAGGAAGTTGGAAAATGGAGTGAGGGAAACCAGTGAACAAAAGAAAATAATAAAAGATATTCAAAAGGTGACAGAATGAGAAATTACAATTTATACCATAGCTGGAATTAATGTCAGCTCCTATGTAAAGATTAATGTGAATTTACTAAAGCACTTTGAATTAACACAATTATAGCATGTGATTTAGTGAGTTTTATCAAAAGATAATCATTACTCAATACAAACATGTACCTTTGCAAAAGTCTTTCCTGGCTTTCTTTTACAGTAACAAGGGTAGATGTTTTTCATTGATAATTTTCACTTAATAATACATAAAGTTTCTCTAGGTAGATGTGTGACTACCTTTCATTAGAAAAAGGAAGCTCTCAGAAAATGTTTTTAATTCCTTTACTATCTCTAATAATGATTTTTAAATATTTTAGTTACAACTCAGCTTGATGTATAGCTCCTGAATCTAAACAAACAAACAAGCAAAAATGTTTTCAATAATTTAATCTGAAATCTAACCAGTGATATGGGGTTAGTATTAAAGTCTCTGCAATTTTTATGTGGTAGGAGTTTTTTAAATTGACATTGTACAGAACTGTTTGAACTGAAGTATGGCCTTTATTCTGCCATTTCATTTAACAAGTGTTTGTAACATAGTATTTATGATTCAGCAACGTCAAAGCTGAAAACATTTTGTTCCTCACATACAGTGCAACCTCAAATAAAGTGCACCTCTTGATGGATGCCAGTCAGATATGGTGTATTTGGAAAAAATAGTGAGAAAAGTCATCAAGTGTAGGAACACATGAAAATGTACTTTTTGAGCAGTAGGATTAAACCTCCAGGGATTTTCCTTTTCAGTGTATACCTGTCTTAAAAGTCAATGCATGCCTTTTAAAAATCATGATTCATATCATATTCCTTGTACAATCATGGAAGTGTAGTTTTGTGGTTGGAAAAACAACAACCAAAAAAAAAACTAATGAAATTTTTACTCTATTTGTGCCTGCAAGGTAAAAAATAAAATAAAATAACAATAAATGGTATTTTGTGAATTAATATTTTAAGTGCCAGGCATTGTACTAAATATTTTATATCAATTATTCCAGCAAAAACTAAACTTAAAAGCCTCTGAGATAAGTACTCTTATTATGCCCCTATTACAGATGAGGGAACTGGAGCATAGAGAAAGTCAAAACAACTTGTCTAAATGTAAATAAATAAAAATTTTTGAAGGTGAAAAACAACAGCAGCAAAATATCCAAGCTTGATTCTCTAGTCCATGCTTTTGATCATTATGTTAGACTGGCAGACAATTTAAGTCAGACAATTTAACATCTCCAGAAATGTCCTGGTTAATACAAGGATAAAGATTTTTGCTTGTCTTGCTAATTTTGTCATTTGTCATTGGTAAAATATTGATGGGACTTGACCCAAATATAGAAATCCAGAAAGATCATCTTTTTATCTTGTTATGTTTTTCATAGCTACCACAGCACCTCATTTCAAAAATAAGGTAGGTAGGGGCGTCTGGGTGGCTTGGTGGGTTAAAGCCTCTGCCTTCAGCTCAGGTCATGATTCCAGGGTCCTGGGATCAAGCCCCGCATCAGGATCTCTGCTCAGCAGGGAGCCTGCTTCCCTTCCTTTCTAAAAAAAAAAAATAAGGTAGAAGGTGGTAACACCTGACAGGTTCAGGTGCAATGCTTTCATAGACATAACTTGTTACCATCACACTTATTATTTCCATTTTCCTTTGTACAGAACCCAGTGCTGCTCCCACAGATGTCAAGGCTACAAGTATGTCTGTGTCAGAGATTCTTGTTGCATGGAAACATATTAAAGAGAGTCTAGGAAGACCACAGGGATTTGAGGTATGAATAGAATTACTGAAAATAAGCCTTGTTATTTTTGCTGCTACTGCATTCTCCTAAAGAAATGGTTTGATGACACTTCAACAGAATTATATTCTTTTGAAATTTTTGTTCTGTGGCAAAGAAAGTGAGAAATACACTCTTTTACTGACATGTTGTTCATTAGCTGGCTTATTTTTTAGTACAGTAGTTTCCATGGTACCATATAAAGAATTTTTTTAAGGTGAAAATAGACCTTTAGATAAAAATCAGGAATTACTAGTGGATATTTACTGATATCCAATTTACTGGTGGGTAAAAATGTTTTGGGGCAAAGAAGTGTTTTTGTGTATTTCCTCCTAATAATTTAATGTACAAAACAAGTTTTCCTATTATACAGTCTTGCCAGATCTTAACTCTTATACTGATTTCTCAAAATTTGCTTGGACTTGGTGATCTATATCTATTTATTCAAATTACTTTCTGCCCTTTAAATTTTGCTGTTTTTAAACATAGTTATGCCAGCCTTATATTGGTGAAAATTTCATAACATTTCAATGACTTCAATTAAATTTTAGTCTCCACATGAACTAAAGGATTATATGTAATCTATGAACTTGAATAGTCCACAAATTCAAGATCCTTATTTTTTGTGTTGGCCAGTAAGTGATAGGATTTAGGGGTATAATTTCTAAAAGACAAAGAATAATTACCATCCAACACAAAATCTTAGTTTGCCTCAACTTAAATACTGATCAAGTATAGGACTTTGTACACCAACATGGTTTCAGACTGAAAATATATTTTTAAAATTCTACTTGAGGTTTCAAATAAGCCTGAGAAATATTTGATTAATATACTACTAGCATTAGATAGTGTTTTCTATGATAAAGAATTCACACAATCTCTTAAGAATTACAGTAAGGACCATTGCTAAGAAACCATTATCTATACAATATCATGGATTTGTTTCTATAATGTTGCTTTGATTTATTAACTAGAGGTCAGGGTTATAATTCAGTATATGTCTAATCATGATTGCATGTTTATTTGATTAATATCTCCTTGTCTCCCCATCTATGCTGCAGAACCATATCTATTCACCAATGAATCTTAGCAACTGATAGTACTTGGCTTATGAGAGCTACAATAAATATTTGTTGAATGAATGAATATCTATGCTTCATAACACAAGTGTTGGCTGCTTATGGTTAACCAAAGGGTCCTGCTTTACCTGAAAAATTCCCTTCCCGCAATCAGACAACACAAAGCCAATGATTGACTAGTCCATTGACTAAAGGAGAAAACAACCTTATGGTACATTTTATGATGCCGAGCCTTTGCTGTGAGCATCAGGACAAGGCTGAATTGATTATCTGAAACCACAATCCTGCTCAGCTCCCTCCCTTTCCTTCTTCTCTCCTCCCTTCTTTACAGGTTTACCTGCAAGCACTCTCAAAATAAATCACAGGCACTCAAATCTCTCTCTCAAGTTCTGCTTCTAGGGAGCTTAACTTAAAACAACTATGTAACTGTAGACTAACCTAGAATTCTGAATCAAAATTTGGTGTGAAAACTTTTAGAAAGGCTACAAAGTGTATCCTGGTGAACAAAAGAGTGAGGGATCCAGGCTCCCACATCTCAGAGTCGTGCTTCTCTCACACAACCAGCCACATTCATTTTTTTTTTTTCTGCATGGCATTCACATTCCCACTGTGACTCACTTATAACAAAAGCTCTCTTGGAGGTCCTGCAAACATCACCTAAGATTTATATTTGTGCACAGTTCTCTTTCTAAATATAAACCATTCATTCAGTAAGTCAACAAACATTTATTGAAGACTCACTAAGTACCTAATAGACACTAAGCTAGATGCCAGGGATAAAACAAGGAGCAAAATGAAGTCTCTGTCCTCAGGAATTCATATTGAATTAGGGAAGGCACATAATAAACAAATAAATAATGTGTGATATAATTTCAATTATGATAAATATTCTGTAGAAAAATAAAACTGAATAAGAAGGTAGAAACTGAAACAGTGCACTATTTATAAAGGTTTGAAAAGTCACCCTTTCTGCGATTGTGACATTTGAATTAAAACGTGACCGAATGAGAGAGAGAGAGGCAAAGATAACAGCAGACTCTGTCTCTAAAGTAACAGCATGAGGGAATGATTTGGGTGAGATAGCAGTGAACAGAGAGGGTGTTAGGAAAATGGTGGAAAGAACACCAAGACAAGGGCCTGATTATATGGGGTATTGTGAACCCCAGAAAGGAGTCTGGATTTTATCCCAAATATGAGGAGAAGGCACTAAAAGATCTTGAAGAGGAAGAGTCCAGTCAATATCTGGCTTATATTTTAAAAGACTCTTTTAATCTTGAGGGTAGAGAATAAACTCTAGACAAGAACTCAGGGAGAACAGAGAAACACAGTTGTTCCAAACTAAGTGACAATGAACTTGCTTTTTTAAAAAGTAATTTATTTTAGAGGGAGGAAGAAAGAGAGAGAACAAGTGAGTGGGGGTGGAGGGGAGAAAATCTCATCTTGAATGGATGGATGATGGAATTTGAAAATGAATTCAGTATTAACTAAGAAAAATAAAGGAACCAAAGATAATTCCAGAGTTTTTACCCAAGAAATGGGATGAATACCATGCCATTCACGTAGGTGAGAAACTCTGAAAAAAGAGTGGATGTTAGTGGAAAAAAGTCATGGGTTCTGTTTAATGCAACAGGTTGCAGTTGTATACAATAGGTTGCGGTTTTATGCAACTTCTTAATTCTAAAAATAGTTGTCAGGTAGGTCTTATGCTAAGAAAAAGGGTAAAGATGGAGATTTAACTCCAAGGAATCATCAGTATATAAATGGCTTTTATGTATATACTGGCTGAGATCACTGAATGTTGATAAAGATGATGTTTCAGAATTGAACCCTATTCTGAATGCCTGACTATTTGGAATTCAAGAAAGAAAGGGAGTTTGGCCAAAGAAATGAAAGGAGACACTGAAGAAATTCAGAAGCTAAGAGAAGAATTGCTCTACTGAGTAAAATTCTCCTGAGAAATTCAGAAAGATGAAATCTGAGTCTGCAAAACAGATATGGCAATACAGAGATCCTAGTGACCCCGGTGAGAGTTTTATGGAATGCTGTAATAAAAGCTTGACTAGAGATCAGAAGCAAAACCACTCAAGAGTAACACTCAAGGGTCAAAGCACAACATTTTTCCTAAATGTATACCATTTTAAGTGGAAACATATAAAAAAAAACTGGAATATCCTTAAGAATAGAATGCTAATAGGAATAAACCAAATTCTGGAATAATTATCACAATGACTGCATTTTTAAATTCAAATAAATTAACACAAATTTGAACAACTATTTTTATACTTAAAACAGAATACATGGGCACAGTAACCTTTATACTATTTTATAGTGCCTTATAAATTGTTTTTAAAAATATGGCATCCTGTCAAATCAAAAAACCTTCAATAGATACACAAAAAGTAGAAAGAAATCTAAGCATAACACTAAAAAACCTCATCAAAACACAAGAGAAGAAAGGAACAGAGAAGAACTGCAAAACAAGGAGAAAACAATTAACAAAGTGCCAATAGCTACATACCCCTTAATAATTACTTTAAATATGAATGAATTAAATGCTCCAATCAAAAGAATTGAAACAAACAAACAAACAAACCAAGAAAAACAAGAACCTTCTATATGCTGCCCACAAAAGACACTCATTTCAGACCTAAGGACATATACAGATTGAAAGTGAAGGGCTAAGAAAATATATACCATGCAGATTGAAGCAAAAAGAAAAATGACATAACAGTAGACTTTAAAACAAGAGACAAAGAAGGACACTACATAATGATAAAGGGAACAATCTAACAAGAGAATATAACAATTGTAAATATTTATGCACCCAAGTAGAAGCACTTAAATACATAAAGCAACTATTAACAGACATAAAGGAAGAAAGTGGCAATAATACAATAAGAGTAGGGGACTTTAACACCCCATGTATATCAGTGGATAGATCATCCAGACAGAAAATCAACAAGAAAACAGCAGCTCCAAATGACACATTGGACCAGATGGATGTAACAAATATATTCAGTACATTCCAACCAAAACCAGCAGAAGTACACATATTCAAGTATACATGGAACATTTTCTAGAATAGATCATATTATTTTGCAAAATAAGTCTCAATAAATTCAAAAAGATTGGAATCAAATCATGCATCTTTTCTGACCACAACATAAGAAATCACAAGAAAAAAATCTAGAAAGAACACAGATAAATGGAAGCTAAATAACGTGCCACAAAACAATGATTGGGTCAACCAAGAAAGCAAAGAGGAAATTCAAAATCGCACAGATACAAATGAAAATAAATACACAATAGTCCAAAATCTTTGATATGAATCAAAAGCTGTCCTAAGAGAGAAGATTATAGTAATGAAGGCCTACTTCATGAAGCATGAAAACTCTCAAACAACTTAACCTTACACACAAAGGACCGAGAAAAAGAACAAAGCTCCAAACCAGTAGAAGAAAGGAAATAATAAAAATTAGGAGGAAAAAATGTCATCTTTTTACCAAATTTATTTATTTGGTATATAATAACATTTAGTTGGTGTATATATATTTTTTAAATTTATTTGGAAAATTAAATATATACTTTTTATAATCAAAGAATGAGAACTTTATAATTCAGTGGCCAAATACGACATTAAGGGTTGTTTTAAGTAATATATGGTCAGCAAAGACAATTTTAAATTTATACTATCTCATAACTGGATAGTTGTATATAGATTTAAAAATAAATATGATTTAAATAGGGCTTATAAGTATTTCTGCCACCCTCTCTTCTCTGTACTCTTTATCCCTTAAAGGAGAAATCTACCTCCATACTTCCCCTTATCTACCCTAGAATTACTCCTCTCCTCTCCTTACCTTTTTTTTTCCTTTTTTCACTACTAAAAGATCTCACTGGCTAAATACTACTAAATTTTAGTAGCTTACTACTTTATCTCACCACTACCTCCCTCTTCTATTCTATCCCAACCACAATCCTAGCTAAGTTTACTAGTGGTAGAATTCTGAACATAGTGACAATAATTTTTCTGTCACCAAACTCATGGGATTCATTTCAAATTTTACATACTTACCATATCAGTTATATCAATCTTTTTCTATCCATACTTTCAACTTTACCTGCAATGTTTGAAAGAGCTAGTTACTATAAAGGCATTATGTGCCATTTTGAAAATAGCAGAGACCATGTTTTCAGCCACCTGTGTTGTTTTTCCTGAATTTTAAATGTGTGAATAAGATAGAAAAGTTTCTGTTCTACAAATGTTGAATCCTCTAATGGGAGACTACAAATTTAAAAAAAGAAGAAGAAAAAAGAAAGAAACAAGAAAACAAGTAAAATAAACTTAAATAACAATATATATAGAAGTTTAAAGGTAAAACACACCTGGTTCCTTTAAGGAAAAGAAGGAAGTAGAGCAACTGGATCTGAGTGAACAATGGTGTGAATGGAATTAAAAGTAGAAAGTTATTGGGCATATACAAGACTATGTAGGGATATATGGATTACAGAGTTTTCATTTTCTTTCAAATGCAATGAAAAGCCAATATGGCAATTTAAAGAGAGGAGTGACAATATCTGATTTATATATTTTTTTAAACACCACTTTAAATGTTCTTATGTGAAGAATGAAAGGATAAGAGAAGACAAGTCTGAAGTAGAAGTTAGGAGGCTCTTGCAATAATCCAAGTAAGAAATGATGGTTATTTAGACTAAGGTCATAGCAGTGGAGTAAGAAGTAAATATATTTCAGACACAGAGCTGACAAGATTTGCTGACTTATCAGATGTGGAGGATAGACAAATGATTTCTGCATCACTGGTTTGGTCAAATGAATTAATGGCAGTGCCATTAAAAAAAAAAGGGAGAGAGAAACTGGACAACAGGACAAAGAGCAGATTTGAAAGTGGGAAATTAAGAGTTCTATTCTGGTTAACTTAAATTTAACATGCCTATTAGAAATTTAGGAGGATAAGCCAGGTAGGAGATAGGATATATGAGTTTGGAGTCTAAGAGATCAGGGTAAAAACATTAAAGTGGCAGTCATAGAGGAGGTATTTAAAGACATGTGACTTGATGAAACCACCTTAAAAAAAAAAAAAATCCAGAGGAGAGGAGAGGAAAGAAAAGGAAAAGATAGGAGAGGGAGTGAGAAGAGGCTAAACTGTGACCTGGCACACTCCACATTTAGAAATTTAGCAAGGAAAGAAGGAAGGTAAGTAAGAGAATCCCAAGTTAACTTATCCCATGGACACACCGACATAACAGCTATATCTGTACAGCTAACTCTGAAAATGACCTGAAGACTGGCAGAGTTTCCCTTCCACAGCTAATCTTAGAAAGAAGACCACATCTGAAAGGGTAGGAGTGTTGAAGACTCAGCTGGGAACCCCAGTGCAACTAACCACAAACAAGAGGGACACCATGAATATGGAGAAGTGAGGAGAAATATCCCACACCAGGTATCTCCAGCACTGGGGACCTGCATTGGGAAGATGAGCTCCCTTACCACTTTTTACTTTGAAAACCAGTGAGACTTTACACTAAGAGGATTAAAAATCAGCAGACTTAACTCCTGAACAGTTAGAGCATGATAGGAAACTAAGTCCCCACCCTTACCAAGCAAGCATACCAAATGACTCATCCCCAGACACAACACAGAATCAGCAGTTTGAAAAGTGCCTGGGATATATGTGAAGGATATTTATTGACTATTCTTAGAACATGTGCAGGAGGATTAGGGATCTACAGGAGATGTCTTCAGGAACAAAAGTGCTGGTGGGTGAAGTTTCCTCCCCTTCACCCCAGTCTAGGTAGCCAGACACTTGGAAGAGCCAGTGCTGACATTCTCCATACCTTGCAAACACCACATGCCCGTTACCTGCACAGTGTCACCTGTGGATCCACCTCATCAACTCTGCCTGCCTTGATAGGTGTCCTTCAAAAGCAGCTCCTGCCCCACTGTACCCAGGAGGCAGTCCTGGTCTGGAAGGTACCACTCCAAAGTAATTCCTGCCCTGTGGAGGGAGGGTAACCCCACATACCAGCATGCCAGCAGTTCTTGCAGCTGGCCCTCCCAGCTGGCTCTGCAGGGTGTAAGCCCTACCCTTTTGGTGCCCACTTGCAGCTGTGGCAAATAGGCTAATTGCAAACATCTAGTTAGATTGATGACCTGAAGCAACTGCATCCAAGCCTCTCAACAGATTGCATAACAAACTCTGTCCAGTGTGCCTGCAGCAGACAAAGCAGGTCACTGCAGCTGGCTGGGCTGCAGGTAATTGTGCTCAGCCACAGCAGCTCACACAGGAAAAACCTCTGGAGCATCTTGTTCTCGTGACCATATGGAATTGCACTGTATTTTGTGTATATTTTACTCAGGACCTCTTCTATGCAAGCCATGACTTTCGAGACCAAGAGACATAGCTGATCTACCTGATATATAAAAACAAACATAGAAAGTTAGACAAAATGAATAGAGAGAAGAATATGTTCCAACTGCAAAAACACAACAAAATTACAGTAAAGAGCTAAACGAGATGGAGATAAGCAATATTCCTAGTAAAGAATTCAAAATAATGGTCATAAAGATATTCACTGGACTTGAAAAAAAAAGTAGAGTCTCGGTGAGAACTTCAACAAATAGAAAATATAAAAAGAGCTGAAGAATTCAAAAACTGAAAGGAAGAATACACTAGGGGGAATCAAGACCAGATTAGAAGATGCAGAAGAATGGATCAGTGATCTGGAAGACAGAGCAATGAAATGCACCCACGCTGAACAGCAAAAAGAATAACTAAAAAGGAAAATATATTAAAAGAACTCTGCAACAACATCAAATGTAATAACATTCACACTAATTATAGAGATCCCAGAAGATGGAGAGAGAGAGAAGAGGGAAGAAAACTTATTTGAAGAAACCATAGCTGAAAATGTTCCTAATCTGAGGAAAGAAAAAGGCATCCAGTTATAGAAAGCACACAGAGCTCCTAACAAGAAAAAGCCAAGGAGGTCCACACTAAGACATGTAATAATTAAACTAGCAAAAAATGATAAAGAGATCATTTTAAAGCAACAAGGAATAAGGAAACTGTTGCATACAAGTGAAACCCCATAAGGCTACCAACTGATTTTTCAGCAGAAACTTCAGGCCAGAAGGGAGTTGTATGATTATATTAAAATTCTGGAAGAAAAAATCTACAATCAAAAATATTCTACACAGCAAGATTGTAACTCAGAATAGGCAAGATAAAGAGGTTAAAGGAGTTCATGACCACTATATCACTCTTTTAAGAAATGTTAAGAGGGGGGACGCCTGGGTGGCTCATTGGTTTAAGCTGCTGCCTTTGGCTTGGGTCATGATCCCAGCGTCCTGGGATCGAGTCCCACATCGGGCTCTCTGCTCGGCAGGGAGCCTGCTTCTCCCCTCCCCTCTCTGCCTACTTGTGTGGTCTCTGTCTATCAAATTAATAAATAAAATCTTTTAAAAAAAAAAGAAATGTTAAGAGGGAATTTTTTAAGTGGAAAGAAAAAGTCAACTAGAAGTAAGAAAATTATAAAAGAAAAAATTCAGAGGTAAAACAAAACATACAGTAAAAATAGTAGATTAATCACTTATGAAGCCAGTATGGAGGTTAAAACACAAAAGTAATAAAATAAATTATACCTACAAAAATTAGCATGGGAAGAATAAAGATAAAAATATGTAAAACATGGTATCATATACATAAAAAAATTTAGTGCTTTTAGACTGTTTGTTCTTAATTGATTCCCAACTTAATATAGACTGCTGTACAAATAAGATGTTATGTTAGAACTCAATGGCAACCACAAATTGATACCCAAAACAAAAAAAGAAAGGAGTCCAAGCATACCACTAACGAAAGCCATCAAACCAAAAAAGATGCAAGAGAAGCAGGAACAGAAAAATAACTGCAAAAACACCCAGAAAACAATGAACAAAATGCCAATAAGTACATATTTCTCAATCATTACTTTAAATCTGAATGGATTAAATGCTCCAAATGAAAAGACACAGTGTGACTTAAGGGATTAAAAATAATAATAATAATAATAATAATAATAAAGCCCATTTATGTTGCCTAAAAGAGATTCCCTTCAGACCTAAAGACATGTACAGACTAAAAGTTAAGAAATGAAAATATATATACCATGCAAATAGGAACAAAAGAAAGATGGGGTACCAGTACTTCTATCAGACAAAATAGAATTTATTATTTTTTTAAGATTCTATTTCTTTATTTGACAAAGAGAGACAAACAGAGAGGGAACACAAACAGGAGGAGTGGGAGAGGGAGAAGCAGACTTCCTGCTGAGCAGGGAGCCCAATGGGAGGGATCCCAGGACTCTGGGATCATGACTGGAGCCAAAGGCAGACACCTAATGACTGAGTCACCCAGGCACTGCCAAAATATAATTTAAAACAAATATTGTAACAACAGACACAGATGTGATTTCAAAATGATAATGGGGTCAATCCAACAGGAGGATATAACAATTATAAATACCTATGCACCCAACATAGGAGCACCTAAATACATCTAGCACATATTAAAAACATACATGGAGAAATTGACAGTAATATAATAATAGAAAGGGACTTTAATGCCCATGTATATCAATAGCTAGATCACCCAGACAGAAAATCAACAAGGAAATAGTGGCTTTGAACAACACCTTAGACCAAACAGAAGTCTAGGACCAGATGGCTCCATAGGTGAAGTCTACCAAACATTTAAAGAAAAGTTAATACTTATATTTCTCAAACTATTACAAAAACTAGAGAAGGAAGGAAAACTTCCAAGTTCATTCTATTTAGTGAACATTACCCTGACACCAAAAGCAGATGAACACACTACAAAAATTAAAAATTAAAAAAAAATTAAAATTCTTTTTTAAGGGGGACCTGGGTGGCTCAATGGGTTAAGCCTCTGCCTTTGGCTCAGGTCATGATCTCAGGGTCATGGGATCAAGCCCCACATCAGGCTCTCTGCTCAGCAGGAGCATGCTTCCCTCCCTTTCTCTCTCTGCCTGCCTCTCTGCCTACTTGTGCTCTCTCTCACTCTCTCGCTCTCTCTGTCAAATGAATAAATAAAATCTTAAAAAAATGAAATAAAATAATATTCTTTTTAAAAAACTATAGGCTAATATCTCTGATGAACATAGATGGAAAAATCCCAAATATTAGCAAAGCAAATTCAAAAATACATATTAAAAAATCCTGTGTAAAAAATACATATTAAAAAATCCTGTGTAAAAAATCACAATCAAATGGGATTTATTTCAGGGTTACAAAGGTGATTTGATTTAACCAAATCAATCAGTGTGATACATCACATTAACAAAAGGAAGAATAAAAAGCCTATGATCACTTCAACAGATGCAGAAAAAGCATTTGACAAAACATAACATCCATTCATGATAAAAACACTCAACGAAGTAGGTTTAGAGGGAACATACCCTCAACATAATAAAGGTTATATATGACAATCCCAGAGCTAACATTATACTCAATAATAAAAACTGAAAGCTTTTTCTCTAAGATCAGGAGCAAGACAAATATATCCACTCTCACCAATTTTATTCAACATAGTCCTGGAAGTCCTATCCACAGCAATCACACAACAAAAAGAAATAAACATCAACCAAATTGACAAAGAAGAAGTAAAACTGTCCTTGTTTACAATGGTGTATGACATATAGAAAAGTCAAAAGCTGCCCCCAAACTGTTAGATGTGTTAAATGAATTCAGTAAAGTTTCAGGATACCAAATTAATGTACAGAAGTATGTTGCACTTCTATACACTAATAATGAAGTAACAGAAGGAGAAATTAAGGAAACAATCTTACAATTGCACCAAAAGAGTAATACCTAGGAATAAATTTAACCAAGGAGGTGAAAGACTTATACTCTGAAAACTGTAAAACACTGATGAAAGAAATTGAAGACTAACACAAACAAATGGGAAGTTATACCATGTTCACGGATTGGAAGAATTAAAATCATTAAAATGTAATCTACTGAGTCTATGCAAACCCTTTCAAAATATCAACAACAGTTTTTACAGACCTAAAACAGATAATCTTAAAAATTATATGAAATTATGAAAGACCTCATATAGCCAAAGCAATCTTGAGAAAGAAGTACAAAGGAGAAGGTATCACATTACCAGATTTCAAGGTATACTATAGTAATCAAAAGAGTATGTTACTGGCACAAAAATAAAAAAAAATGATAAATCAAACAGGATGGAGAGCCTAGAAGTAAGCCCACATGCAAATGTTTAATAAATCTATGACAAAGGAGGCAACAATAGTCAATGGAGGAAAGACAGAAAACTGGACAGCTACAGGTAATAGGATGAAACCAGATCACTTTCTTAAACATACCCAAAAATAAACTCAAAATGGTTTAAAGACCTAAATGTGAGACATGAAACCATAAAACTGCCAAAAGAAAACATAGGTGGTAATCTCCCAGACATCACCCTTAGCAACATATTTATAGATATATCTCTATAGGAAAGGAAAATAAACTGTTAGGACTAAACCAAAATAAAAAGTTTCTCCACAGCATAAGAAGCCATCAATAAAACAAAAATGAAATGCAATCAATGAGAAAAGATATTTGCAAATGATATACTTAATAAGGGGTTAATATCCAAAATATATGAAGACTTTATTCAACACACACACACACACACACACACACACACACACACAATTTCATTTAAAAATGGGTAGAGGACTTAAATAGACATTTTTCCAAAGAAGATATCCAGATGACCAACAGAAACATGAGGAGATGTTTAATGTTACTCATTAGGAAAATACAAATCAAAAGCACAATAAGATATCACCTCACAGCAGTCTGATGGCTAGTACCAAAAGACAAGAAATAACAAGTGTTGGTGACAATGTGGAAAAAAGAGAATCCTTATGCACTATTGATGAGAATGTAAATTGGTGTGGAAAATAGTATGGAGGTTTCTCAAAAAATTAAAAACAGAAATACCATATAACCCAATAATTCCAATTCTGGTTATTTACCCAAAAGGAAAAAAAAAGCACTTCTGAAAAAAAGTATGAAATATTCCTCAGCCATTAAAAAAAAAAAAATAGATCTTATCATTTGTGACAACATGGATGGACTTAGAGGGTATTAAGCGAAATTAGTCAATCAGAGAAAGACAAATACCATCTGATTTCACTTATATTGTGGAATTAAAAAAAAAAACAAAACCAAGTTAACAAAGAAACAAATAAGCAGACTCTTAAATACAGAGAACAAACTGATAGTTGGTTCCCCTGCAGGGGAAGTGGTTAGAGGGATGGGAAAAATAGATAAAGGGGATTAAGAGGTACAAGCTTCCAATTATAAAATAAATAAGTCATGGTGATGAAAAGTACAGCATAGGGAATATAGTAAAAATTACTATAATAACATTGTATAGTTACAAATCGTGACTACTTATGGTGAGAATAATGTATAGAATTGTTGAATCAATATATTGTACACCTGAAACTAACATAGCATTGTATGTCAGTTGTACTTGAAAAATATAAATGAAGAGTAAGTAAGTAAATAAATAAATAAATAAAACATTTAGCTGAAGAGGAAAAACTGGCAAGGAGATTGGTAGGAGAGATCAGTTTGGGAAAGGTATGATAGATGTCAAACTGAAAGAGCTGCTTTAAAACACACACACACACACACACATACACACACACTTCAATTCAGAGCTCTCAGTCCAGCAATATCTTTATTTCTTGTGGAATAGTCTAAGTCTTATCAGGATACCAAGAAGTTTTGATGAGAATCACAATGCTCCAATGTTGGTACCAAAAACGGTTAAGGCCATACATAAGATCCTACATGACTGTTTTTGCACTATTCAAGGATTATAATAAGTGAGTCTAATTAATTACTGCAGAAAACTATTTTCACCACAGACAAAAGCTGCTAAAAGAAGTCAAGATGGCAAATGTTCTTTGATATAATAGGAAAAACAGGGGAGATAAATGAGAAATAAAAAATCATTTCTGAAATCATGTGCACAGATTTATTTCCTTCTAGAATATGGTTCTTATCAAGTACATACAAGTTCTAAAATTTTAATATTGATTAACTGTATCTCTAGAATATATACTAAAAATAATACCTCAATGTGTTTCCTTAATAAATAAGCAAACTTAAACCTGTAGGTGGCTTACATGATTCTGAAATCTTTGTATTTTCTCTTCTACTAATCATGGAATTCTATGCTTGAGCAAGGGTCATTCAGAGACAAGACAGACCTCATCATGGGCAGCCTAAAGGCTCCCTGACTCAAATCTCTCTCATTGGGCTCTCCTTCTCACCCTGACTGTTCCTCAGCTGACTTGCAGTCTGATCCTGCGACCCAGATTGACAGTCATATTTGGATCTTGAATTGCTGATCTGTCTGTATGTGTCATCTGAATCTCATTTACTGATTCACCTAATATTTATCAAATGGCTATGTTTTGGCAAAATGTGTGGGATAAAACAATAAGTAAAATAGAGTCCCTGCCCTTATGAAGTTTCACAGCCTATCAAGGAAGATTGTATGGCTTTTGTTTTTGTTTTTTGGTATTTGTTTTTTAACCCTAACCTGAGGTCTGACCTAACTGCAGGTAGCTGCTTTTGCTTGATGACATGATCTTGATATTCTTTTCCCTGATGTACCTAGCCCTACAGAGCAGTTGTAGAATTCAGCAGGAGGCCTCCCCTGAAACCATCTGTTAATAATCAACTCATAATTGGCATTTTTATTTGCCTTTTACAAGGCAGCCTCCATTATATCTTAATTGTTTTAAAAAATAATGAACCAAGCATTTTTACATAAACTATGTTCATCTGCAACAAACTTAACACTTTAGTAAACACTAACCATTTAATTCAATTCAAACTGATTTTTGTTATTAAATTTACTAATTGCCTTATATAATAGAATGGCCAGGCCAATCGAAACAGTAGGGATAGCTATGCATAAAAATAGGGACAGAATGATGACATCCCCTAGCCCACCAGAAAAGGACTTTAATTAATGGTCAAGGGCTTCAGGACATTTTACCCATGGGCATTTCTAAATGTCACAATTAGTCTAGATTAGGACTCTGTTATCAGAAGAAAAAAGGTGTTCTTCTCTTTTCAACAAGCTTTTAAGACTGCCTTCTTCTTCTTCTTCTTTTTTTTTAAATTAACATATAATGTATTATTTGCCTCAGGGGTACAGGTCTGTGAATCATCAGTCTTACACAATTCACAGCACTCACCATTGTACATATCCTCCCCAATGTCCACAACCCAACCACCCTATCCCTTCCCTCCCCACCCCTCAGCAACCTTCAGTTTATTTCCCAAGATTAAGAGTCTTTTATGGTTTGTCCCCCTCCCCTGTCCCGTCTTATTTCATTTTTTCCCTCCCTACCCCCCACAACTACCCACCCTGCCTCTCAAATTCCTCATATCAGAGAGATCATAAGATAATTATCTTTCTCTGATTGACTTATTTCACTCAGCATAATACCCTCTAGTTCCATCCATGTTGTCATAAATGGCAAGATTCAGTTTTTTTGATGGCTGCCTAACACTGCCTTCTGCAAGTCTAGCACTACCTTACAAAAAATGACCATTTGAGGAAATAAGAATGATTATGAAATCATAAATGTAGACACTAATCCGTCTAATTGTATTTTACAAATATCTGTACAACTTTGTTGACATTCTCTTAGAACCACCAATTAAGAATTTTGGTTAACTACATGGAAGTTGCTCCAGACTTCATGGCTGTATAGACTAAATGCAGAAAGTATTGATATTGAGATATGTGAAATTCTAGCTTATGACATGCAGCATGATTGAAAAAATGAGAACAGGGTCTATTTATTGAGCAACTTTGATTCATGAATAACCATGACTATTCCATCTGGATTGTCATCCCTGTTATTGGCCTATGCAAGTAAATTATTAGGTTCATTTTTGAATTCATGAATCTGCCAGAATTCTATGTCTTGTGAATGAATGGTAATGCTTGAATCCTAGAGCAGAGACTCTCAAGCTTTTCTGAGAAAACTAGGATGTTTATTGCATACAAAATCAGAGCAGAGACCAGTCTGGCAAGAAGGAGAAGTAAAGAAAGATAAGGCCAAATTTTATCATTTTTCTCTATGTTTCCAGATCAGGCAGAAGGATGAAGGAAAGTATGTGATAATGGAATCTTGGATGATTCATTTTTTCATTCCTTCACTCATCAAGCATTTATTAAGCATCAGGCACTGTGCCAGGCAGCAGAAATGCAAAAATTGATAAGCTCTAGACCCTGCTTTCCAAAAGTTCACAATCTAATTTTAAAAGATGTTTATGGTAAATTTAAGTAAACAAAAGAGAGAGAGAGAAAGAGAGACATTGGAACAATACAAAGTCCATGCCCAGAATTACTTCAGGATTCCTTAGCATCCTGATTCTCTCAAGAAATGTTAGTGAGAAAAACCCATGCCAGTGCCCTATCTGGGTATAAGTTTCTGTTTGTGTGAGCATATATCTGTCCCTAAAATGTGATCAATTTTCCTGAATAAAATAATAAATTAATAAATTAAATATTTACTTATTGAATAATAAAAAAAGAATTTTTTCTGGACATAATATTTAAAAATACTGTATTGTATATGTTCTGCCTGTGAAACATAATCCCCCATGATTACTAAGTTTAAGGTGCATGTATTTTTTGTATGCTTTTTGTAACAGTATTATTAACTGTATTTTTATCTTTTTAATGGCTAAAATCCTTTCAACAATAAGCAACAATGTAGTTTTGTAGCAAGGAGTACACAGTGTCCTAGTTTGAATCCTGAACTTTTTGATGCTTATTATTAAGAGAAATGAAAGACAAAACAACTTGTCCCATTTTATAATTCTCATTAAAAGGCACCTCTAATAACTCCTTTGACTGGGCTATGTTCAAGACTTGCATGAGTCTTAGAACTTTCAGAGAATATGTAACTAAGAAGTTCATTTTAGACATATCACTAAAGTAATTTTTAGTTATCGATTGCACTGAAAAGACACCAATTGAATTTTGCTCTATAAAATAAGTTGTGGGGGGATTTCTTAAGGAGAGAAAGGATAAGAATGTTGTTGTGTATTTTATGACCCAACTCTGTAATCATCAGAGCAGAAGACAAAAACATAGGCCTATTCTTGTCTGACAATTACTCATGCCAGATAGATTGCATTTAATTTGAGTAGCAGGAGGTGGGAGGTGTGTGTGTGTGTGTGTGTGTGTGTGGTGAAAAATGGAATTTCCTATATAAATTAAAAAGGGAAAAGAAGTCAAAATGAAACCAGTCACCAAAAGGCTAAACAAAGGCTATTTTATTTTCCATATGGTGGTTGGGTAGCAGCTGTTTTAGAGATTTTCTTTGGCTTTTTATTATGACTATATTAAAGTAAGAATATTAAAAACTAACAGTAAAAAGAAAAAAAAAGAATCCAATTCTACTCTTCTTTTTCTGAAATTCTGCAGGCTCTGATTTAAATCAGGTAGCTTTCACATCCCTATCATTAGATTTCCTTCTTAGGTTATTTTCATGGACTGGGAGTCTAACTAAAACTATTTACATTTTTCAAAAATCAGCAGATCTATGGAAATTGAAAAAGTAACATTTCAGTTACTTAACTTGTTCCTTCCCCCGTCCTACTGAAAGGCAACTATGGAATTCTTTTTTTTTTTTTTTTAGATTATTTTTTTATTTATTTGACAGAGAGAGAGATCACAAGTAGGCGGAGAGGCAGGCAGTGGGGGGAGGGGGCGGGGGGGGAAGCAGGCTTCCCCCCAAGCAGAGAGCCTGATGCGGGGCTCAATTCTAGGACCCTGAGATCATGACCTGAGCTGAAGGCAGAGGCTTAACCCACTGAGCCACCCAGGTACCTCGGCAACTATGGAATTCTTAGAGAGCAATTAATCACTCAGTTTACTGTGTTTCTGTTTATTTGCTTCTAGATACATTGCTTCATGGAAAAAATGATCTAATCCAAATAACTTTTCACAATTTTTTTACTGAAATTTTTACATAAATCATTTTATTTTCAACATTAGAATATTTGTGTGAATGTATTATTTTATACACATAAAAGACTGAAAGGATATTGATATCTTTTATCATATTCATAGTTATTTCCCATTTTTTTACTCTTTTACACATATCTAAATTTACTACAGCACCTGTAAACAGGAGTTTTCTCATCCCTAAATCCAGCCATCCTGAGCTCATTGTCCATCCATCCACAGTCTCACTCTCTATTATATAGACATTTGTGCACACAAAATATCATACAAAAAATGAAACCACAAATGTAGACATCAACCCATTTAGTTTAACAAATACTTGGAACATTTTTGTTGACACTCTCTTAGAATGATCCATTTGAGAATTACCAAATTGCAACACATTCTTCTTTCTTTTGAGTAGTGGGTTTTATCTTAACACCTAACAATGTACATATGGTCTAGAGGTACTAACTCAATGAGTGTTGAACAGATAGATTACAGCCATGGTTTTGCTTACTATACTATGAAATTGAGAAGTGTTGTAAAATGCCTGAACACACACATACAAAAGGAAGCTTTACAAAAGACATACTTAACAGTATAAAAATACTTATTACTAATTGACTGCTAACTAGTCAATGACTGACACTTTATTTTCAAAAGGACAATTTTTTAAAATCTACATATATAAAGGGGCACAAATCATAAATGTACAGTTCAATGAGCTACCACTAAGTAAACATACCTGTGTAACTATAATCCGGGTCATGAAACAAAACATTACTAAAAACTAGAGACCTACCTTGTGTTTACTATAGTCACTATCCTTATTCACATCCTCCCAAAAACCAATATCCTGAATTCTGATTCGTTTTCATAGTTTTTGGAATTATGTGGAGCTTTTTTATGTCTTGTATTTTTTACTCAACATTATATTAGTGAGATTCATTTCTATTGTTACATGCCTTCTCCCAAACTATATTGTATGAGCATACCACAATTTATTTATCATTCTACCATTGATGAACTTTAGGATTGGGTTGTTTCCAGTTTGGGTCTGTTATGAGTAGAGCTGCCTATATAGATAATTTTGAGAATTATCCACTTGCAATATTAATTCTCCTAATTGATGATTTTTGTATATCCCTGTTTTGTTTTTGGGTTTTTTAGGTTTTCTTTTATCTTTATCAATATATGTCTTAGAAATCTTTTCTTAGATTAATCCCTGTTTCATTGTTTTGATTCTATTGTAACTGTGATCTTTGTTTTAAACTATATTTTTTCTTTAACTTTTTAACATGAAAAATATATGAAATATACAGAGAAGTATAGTAAATTTCTATGTACTCAACACTCACCTTCAGCCATGATGAATTAATGAATAATTTCATTATGGAATTTTACATATAACTCCATTTAATCAATTCTCCTATGTTATTTTGAAGCAAATCTCAGCAATTACACCATTTCACACAACATATTCTTTTTAATAAATCTCTAAAATATATGCTTTTAAAAATTGCCACTTTTCTGCTTCCTGAGGACATGCATGTTGAAGAATGCACTCAGTTTAAACAGCAGCAAAACAAAAACTCCCACCGAATGCAGGTGTTTTGAGATAGATTTTCTTGGTTGCCACCTACATTTATACCCACTCTCCCACTTATTCTCCCTGAGAAAGCATAGTTCATCTTTTAGCCAAGAAGTTGAACAGTGTTTACACTGGGATTTTCAGTCTTACTGTTTTTTTGCAGTTCCCTTATTTCTTGAATTTTAGATGTCCAGCTGCTCTTTCTACATTCAACCCCACCCTGTTTTTCTCCAGCTGGTAAGGCTGCAGTAATGTTCTAGCACCATAGTCATATTTTCAAACAAAAAAGCTGTAACTTACCTGTTGCAGTTTCAGCTTTCCAGAGAAAACTCTCCTCTGGTGTCTGGCTGCTTTTGGATGCTTGCCAAGATTTTTCAGTTCTCATGTAGGGGATTTGCATGACCACTTTTCTTAGCCACCAATTATGCCTATCATTTTCTTTAATACTTCTCTTGTAGGGGCGCCTGGGTGGCTCAGTGGGTTAAGGCCTCTGCTTTCCGCTCAGGTCATGATCCCAGCGTCCTGGGATCCAGCTCCACACCGGGCTCTCCGCGGAGCAGAGAGCCTGCTTCCTCCTCTCTCTCCCTGCCTGCCTCTCTTGCCTACTTGTGATCTCTGTCTGTCAAATAAATAAATAAAATCTTAAAAAATAATACTTCTCTTGTAGATCTGTGGTATTAGTTTCTATCAATAATTTGTATATCCTCTCCTCCATCTACTCTCACCCTATCACTCACCCTCTGATCACTCTCAATCAAAAGAGATTTACAACTTTTTTTTTATCTTCTCAAAGAATTAACTTTGGCTTTATTCATTTTTTATCTGCATTTATTTTCAGTTCATTAAGTACTGAGCCTATCTATACGATAACCTTCTTTTTGGTGTTTTTGAGTTTACAATGTACTGTTCTTTTTTGAGCTCCTTAAGATGGACATATCACTGAATTTTGTTTTTTTATCTCTTCTAATGTATAGTTAGAACTATACATCTCCAAACTCTGCATTCCTAATACCTTATATATGGTAAAATACATATTTTTTAAGATTAATGTTCTTCTACCTAAAAGTATTAACTTTCATATCAAAACTTGTATTCTTTCATTTAATTAGTTTTTATTAAGAAACTATTATATTTACAGCTCATCTCACAACCATATTTAAGAACTTGGTTATAATAAAATATTCACCGAATTTTCTTTCTTCAACATTCTGTATTTTACAAAATTATTTATTTGATTAAAGAAGGGAAAGGAACAAACACTTGTAAAAGACCTGCACTGAACTACAGGGATTAAGAATACATTCACTTATTATTTATAGCCAGTCTTCTTTAGTATATTTTCTATAGTATATTTCTTCTTTAGTATATTTTCTTTAGTAGTGACAGCTTCTAGGAAGAAGAAATACAGATTTATTCAGTAAATGATATCCATTGTTATGTTCTTGCTGCATTTTAAATCTCCTCACCTCGTATCCTCTAATCACTGTTGAATTGCCTCATAAATATTCAAAAGTTTAACTAAGCATTGTTTATTTATCTCATTTGATTCACTGAATTGCATCCTTTCAAATAAAATTACTGTTAGGCACAAAGCAACTAATATGACTGCAATGTAATAATACCTACTGCCAGTGTATCTCAGAGTATTGATTGTGAATAGCCAATTTAATAACTATACTTTAGTGCTAAACTCAGGAGATTGGGAAGCTGGAGATCAACTAAATTGAAGCAAGCAAAGACATTCTTGACTGAAACAAATTCATTTTCTATGGGAAATGTGTTCCTCATATATAAACTCTGAGTAGAAGGACATGGCTAAAATTAGGTGTTACGTGAGAAAAGAGGAATGTAAAAAGCAATGTAAGCATTATTAGAGAAAATGTCATAGCATTTCAAAGTTTACCTGAAGATGAGGAATCACTAGTGAAGCAGGCTAAAAGTGAAATATCTACCTCCTAACTCTCAGTTTACATTAATTACAACTGCTGAATTTAGGAATGGCAATGAATTTAATGGAAGCACGTAAAACTGGCTTTTCTTCATTTCTTTTAAAGTAACCATGAAACTGTAAGAAAAGAGAAAGTCCTTATTGCAATTGCAATGAGGGATATGAAACAAAATTGTTAGCAGCATTTTCTAGGTTTTTCTTTGTTCAATGACCCAGCCTCAAAATCCCATTTTCTAGGTTCAAGTAAACAATGAAATAGCCTCTGGCCTCCTTTCTCTTTATCTTTCTCTTCAGTGAAACAAACTACAGTCACACACATAAAGCTTTGTCTCTCAAATCAGGGTTGGGTAGATTTCATTGTGTTTCTTGCAGAATAAGGAGTGGAGGCTTGTACTAACTACCAATAATCTAGCATCTACCCACACAGCATAGACCACTGGTCTGGAATATACAGTTTAGAGATGGATGTCTTTCCATTCAAATAAACCTTAATTCCTTTCTAGAACACCATTAAAGTTCAGTTAGGTAAGATTCAAGGATGATTAAACAATAAAACTCTTTGAGAAAAGAAAAAAATCGTAAGGCTCAGTATTAATTCCTTTCCCTGTGAGATTTTCTTGTAAACAAGAAGAATAATTTTAAACTTATGAATCTAGATACCTATGAGAAAAAGGAGAGTATTTCTTCTATTTTTAAAGAGTGATCCAAAATATGAAGAGAATACACTATAAAAAGTAACTAAAATAAAATATCCATTAGAAGAAATAAAATGCAAATTTGATACTATTAAATATTTATTTTTTTTAATTTTTTTAAAATATTTTATTTGTCAGATAGAGAGCACAGGAGTGAGCACAGGCAGACAGAGTGGCAGACAGAGGCAGAGGGAGAAGCAGGCTCCCCGCTGAGCCAGGAGCCCAATGTGGGACTCTATCCCAGGACGCTGGGACCATGACCTGAGCCGAAGGCAGCCGCTTAACCAACTGAGCCACCCAGGCATCCCGATACTACTAAATATTTAAACGAGTGCTTCAGAGTACAAACTTGAGAAGTAATCCCAAAATATAAAGTTAATGAATAAGGAAATTTTACAGTGACAGAGAACATAGTAGACATGAAGGACAAAAGAAATTTAGTCCATAAGCAGCAGATAACCTGTCAAGAAGACAGAATATATAGAGCAAAGGCAGTAACAACAACAATAACAACAAAATCCAAAGTAAACAAACAGTCCAAAATCAAAGTAACCAAAATATATATCACAGAGTTTTAGGAAATATTAAAGTCTTAAGAACTCCTTCTTTGTCATGCCCACAACTAACCTATCACCAAAGTCTATTGATTTTATTTTCCAAATATTGCTTGACTCCATATGTGTCCCAACATCCACCACTATAACTCTAGTTCAGGGTATCTTCATTTCTTAGCCAAACTCTAAATCCCTTCCAATAGGTATAGTTCTATACCTATTCTAGCCTCCTTCCAATCTCTTTTCCATATTGCAACCATTGCCACTTTGGTGCTTTATGCAAACAAACAGATAAATTAGGATAGCTTCATATAGTTTCATAATTAGAAGTGACTATAACAAAAAGTCTGAATGACATAAAAGAGAGATGGTTTCTTTAGAGAAGTAGTCAATGGAGGCTTCTGAGATAAGCTGGACCATTGGTGAAAGGAAATAGCCATTTAGAGAAAAAAAGGCTATGAAAAGATTTTTCATAGAGATGGCACCATAAATTCAATTAGAAGTGTGAGTGAATGTCTGAGACTCATTTTTCTGAAAGGCAGCAAGAAAAGTGAGTTAGAACATAAAATGAGGTTGGAGAAGGACACAGAGACCATATCAGGTAGGGCCTTGGAAACCATGGTGAGGAGTTTGGAATTTATTCTAAGTTCAATGTGGAAAGTTTTAACAAGGGAGCGATCTGATTCATGTACTTCAAAAACAACAAGATAAACAAAAAAAACTTTGGACAACTGGGTGTATCTTTTAAAAAAACAAATGTACGCTCCCACTCTCACCTCTGCTTAAAATCCCTCAATATGTTATAATTGTTCCTAACCCCTTAATACACACAACTAAAAGATCTAGCTCCATCCTTTGTCTCTAGGATCAAATTAAGCCACATTAACCATCAACTTCAACATCAACCTAACTGGACTTCTTTTCAGAATATGTATACTCATTCTTCTCTTCAGACTTCACACACTATTCCTCTGCCTTCCTTCCCTCTTTGCCTGCTTAGCTCCTACTTTTGTTTCTGCCTGTGCTCAACTATTTCTCTTACAGAAGTCTTCCCTGACCAACCTCTCGCCACTGAAACCTATCTCATATTGTAGATCTCTAGCAATGAGTAGCTTGTCAGAACCACAATTTTATGTTTGTGTGGTAATTCATTCAATGGCTATTTGGCTATTATTATTTTCAATTAGTAAACTTCAAAAAAAAATAAAAAAGAAAAGAAAAGAAAAGCAGTTTTAGGTCCACAGAAGATTTGAGCAGAAAAAGTGAAGAGAATTCCCACAAGGGAAAACCCTTGTCCCTACACACTAACCACTTCCCCCACTATCAACACACCCCAACAGAGTGGTACATTTGTTATAATTGATGAACCATACTGATACAGCATCACCATTCACAGTCCAGAGTTTAAATTAGGGCTCGTTCTTAGTGTTGGACATCTCTAAGTGTTTTGACAAATGTATAATATCCACCATTACAGTATTGTACAGAATAGTTACACGACTCTAAAAGTCTTCTCTGTTCTGGCCTATGCTATATCTTTTTTGACTCACCATTAGTCCCCAGTTGCCTGCAGGCATAGTTCTTGGTAAATAATATATATTCAAAAAATTTTTGAATGAATAATTGAATTAATAATTTTTAAGAATAGAGTCCTGATAAAATATTTACATTTTAATATGCATTTAGATTTTAAAAACAAACAAGCAAAAAACCTCCAAGCTCCCTAGAAGAAAGAATAAGTTACTTTCAAAGATGCAAAAAATCAATTATTCATTTGCAGCACTAACAACAGAAAATAGAACTATGTTTATTAAATTCAAGAAGTACAATATTGAATGAGCAGTGATCAGTAAGTACAATTAAAGATATAGAGATAAATGATTGCAGGAACTAAGAATAAAGTGTATTTTTAAAATCTAACTGGTAACAAAAATCAGAAGATAAAATATTAAATATAAGGATAAAATAATTAAGATAATAATTTAAAATATTTATAATTTTATAAATAATTTTATGAATAATAATTTATTATGTAATTATTTTATAAATAATTAAAATAATTATTAAAATAGTAATTAAAATATTAAGGAGAGTTCTTCACTGATTATATATATACATATATGTATACTGTATGAAAACTGAGAAGTAAAGTTCACAATTCAGCCAGTAACCATCTACTGCAAATGGCAAAAATTATGGATTTTGATCCTACTTCATGTAAAAGAACTGGATTGTGTGTGACATGAATATCTTAGAACCATCACACCAGAAAATCAAGTATACTATCTGTATGGCTAAAATTATAATTATCCTGGAGAGTCAATTTTAGATAAAAATTGGATATTTCCTAATAGCCATCCTGTAAATTTACGTTCAAATCTATATTCTTGCAGGCATTGGCTGACAGAAGTTATGTTTCCTCCCTGCCACTAATAATATCACATGTCATTATAATTTTAAATAGAGTTCATAAGAGACAAAATTGGACAATAAAAATAATATGAAAGATATCAAGAACAGGATACTAATAGACTTACAAATAAAAATCAGAAATATTAAAACATCAAGAAAAAATAGTTCAAGTTTAGTAACAATAGGGGAGCTGTTTAAAAATGATTCATGAGGAGGGAGTCAAGATGGCGGAGAAGTAGGAGGCTGAGACGACATCAGCCAGCAGGAGATCAGCTAGATACCCTATCAAACCATTCCGAACACCTACAAATCCAACAGGAGATCGAAGAGAAGAAAAACAACAATTCTAGAAACAGAAAATCGACCACTTTCTGAAAGGTAGGACCAGTGGAGAAGTGAATCCAATGCAACGGGAAGATAGCCCCAGGGGGAGGGGCCGGCTCCCGGCAAGTGGCGGAGCACAAAATCAGAACTTTTAAAAGTCGGCTCCACGGAGGGACATCACTCCAGAGGCTAAATTGGGGTGAAGACCTCACAGGGACAACGTGGACTCAGGTCCCACGGGGTCACAGAAGGATCGTGGGTTTCTGAGTGTCGCAGAGCTCACAGGTATTAGAGCGGGGAAGTCGGCTGCGGAGACAGAGCCGAGATTTCCTAGTGGTCTGTGACACGGACCGGTGCTCTGTGGCACGGGCCAGTGCTCTGTGCGAGGGGTCCCCACAAGATCCGGGGAGACTCCGACCCGGGAGAGCTCAGGGATCTACGGGGTTCGGAGACTCCAGGTGGGACTCTGCCAGAGACAGAGATGCTTGGTCACAGGCTGGGTGAGCTCGGAGCGCTCCCAGAAGCCAGTGAGACGGGACTGCTTACGCACGATTTTCTCTGAGCGCGGTCTGCGGCCCGCGGTCTGTGGGCGAGCGCGGTCTGCGGCGCAAACGTGGGCTAGGGAGACTGGAGGGATTAAACGCTTTTCTCTGAAGGCGCACAGAAGACTGGGGCCCCTAGCTCTCGGCTCCTCTGAACCGGAGATTGGGAGGCCGCCATTGTCATCCCCGTCCTCCGGAACTCTACAGAAAGCACGTTCAGGGAACAAAAGCTCCTGAAAGCAAACCTGACAGGATTACTTAGCCTGGCCCCTGGTAAGGGCGGTGCAACTCCGCCTGGGGCAAAGACACCTGAGAATCACTACAACAGGCCCCTCCCCCAGAAGATCAAAGAAATACAGCCAAGACCAAGTTCACTTAACAAGGAGAACAGCGTATTCTTATCTGGACAAAATGACAAGGCAGAAAAACTCACCACAAAAAAAAGAGCAGGAGACAGGACCGAAGGCTAGGGACCTAATCAATACAGACATTGGTAATATGTCAGATCTGGAATTCAGGATGACGATTCTCAAGGTTCTAGCCGGGCTCGAAAAAGGCATGGAAGATATTAGAGAAACCCTGTCAGGAGAAATAAAAACCCTTTCTGGAGAAATAAAAGAACTAAAGTCTAATCAAGTTGAAATAAAAAAAGCTATTAATGAGGTGCAATCAAAAATGGAGGCTCTTACTGCTAGGATAAATGAGGCAGAAGACAGAATTAGTGATATAGAAGACCAAATG